>RJWJ010004122.1:0-78997 GCA_004363605.1 Indri indri | reverse complement strand
GCCACCATGCCCGGCTAATTTTTTTTCTATATATATTTTTATCTGTCCAATTAATTTCTTTCTATTTTTGGTAGAGACGGGGTCTCACTCTTGCTCAGGCTGGTCTCGAACTCCTGAGCTCAGAACAATCCGCCCGCCTCGGCCTCCCAGAGTGCTAGGATTACAGGCGTGAGCCACCGCGCCTGGCCTAAAATGTCTACTTTATATGTCAAATTCAGAAAGAGGTAAAGAGTTGTTTCTAGGCTCTTTATTCCATTTATCTATTAGTTATTATCTTTTCAATTAATAATGGCTTAATTCCTATTTAATTACTATGAGTTTTTTCTAATGTTTTGATGTCAATAGGGCAAGCGCCCACCACTGTTTTTTTTTCCAATAATGTCTAGGCTATATTTTTACATTTATTTTTACTTATAAATTTCTTTCAGCTTCTTGAATTTGATGCAAAAAAAATCCATGATTTTGAATGGTTCGACTATAAATTATAGATTTCCTGAGAATTGAGATATATATATATATATATATGAAATGATAAGTGTTCTCATTTCCATAAAATTTTCTATTTCTCCATGTATGCAGCTCTCCTAAAATTTCTTAAATAACATTTTAGATAATTTAGAATGTTAAACGTAAGTTTCTTGGACATTACTTTTTGGCTTTATTCTTAGGTGCTTTATGATTTTCTGTTTTTGTTGTTGCTATTACCTATTTTTATTTGGACTTTTAATATTATATTTCCTAGTTTGTTAAGGTCACGTATAGAAAAGTAATTACTTTTTATGATATTTTGTCTAGCCACCTTGCAAATAGGTTTATGAGTGCTGAAAGCTTGTCAGCTGATTGTCTTGGATTGTCTATGTGACAATCACCTTTTCCAGATTATCCGCTTACATTGTCATTGCTGTTGTTGTGGCTGTTGCCTTGGCTGGGCTTCTGGTGCCCTATTAAACGGTATCAGTGATAAAAGTCCTTGTTTTTTGTCACTCTTTTCAATGGTAAAATGTCAAGTATCATTTAATAAGATACTTATTTTTATAGATTTTTGTAAAGAATCTTTATCAGGATAATGATAACAATGATAAACTTTCTAGTCCTTGTTTGCTAAGGAATGCCATTTAAGTTATAGCAAAAGTTTTTTTTCCTCCTTTGATATGCCCATGTTTTCTACTCATTGACAGATTTTATTGTTGTTGAGCCATTGTTACATTTCTGGAGTAGACACTAGATGTTCAAGATATATTTTAATTTCAATGCACTGCTTGATATTATTTGTAAATGCTTATTTATGAATTTTGCATCTATGTTTATATTTTTTTTCTGTGAACTTGCATATTGTCTTCCCTTTATTGGATTTTAAAATACACGTATCACCCTTTTTGCCTCTTATTGAATCAATTGACTTTTCTTTGTTTCTTTTATTTTTACTAATGGTTTGAAAATTATACATTTTATTTCTTTTCTTCTAGTAGAAAACTTTAATTTTTAAACAACTTCTTTGTAATTGTATTGTTTTTTTAACAATAACTAAGGTTAAACTGTGACATATCATACTCCCTCCAAAAGTCAAGAGCTACGGTCTTCATGCTTTTGTTTGCCATCCTGTTTGCCATGTTGATACCACCTAGAAGATTTTATTCATAAATAATTAAATTTAGAAAAAAATAATTATAGCCAATACTTATTTAGAATCTACAATAATTTTAACTAATTTAGTTGCTTACCATTACTTTTGGCATCCTATTTCTTCCTCTTGGATTTATATTTGTCTTCTTGCTGGAAAACACCCAAGACTAATTCAACCTCTGTCTATAAGTGATGCATTTTCTGAATCATTCCATGTGCAAAACAACCCTATTTCTCTCTCACAAATTAATGATCAGATAAAGAATTATAAGTTCAAATCCACTTACCTTAAAATGTATATTTTATTATCTTCTTTCATCTAGTGAATCTAGTAAATTTTGAGATAAATCTAATTTCAATCTGACCATAATTTCCTGGTAAACAATCTCTTCTATTCTTTTTCTCTGGAAGCTTTTTGGGTTTGTCTTTGTCCTTGGTGTTCTAAATCTCATTAGGATACGTGGTCCTCTGATACCTTTCTCTAAATCCTGCCGAATGCTTGCAGAGAATACATGCATTTAATCTGAAGATAAAATGTTTTTCAATTCTAAGAAATGTTTGACTAAATATTTCATTTAATATAACTTATTAGCTTTGGTCTCTTCTGAATCTTTCAGTATATGTAGTTTGGAACATAGGGCTTATCAAACCTTTTGTACTTTTCATCTCCTTTTGTTCCGCATTTCATAAGAATTCTTCATTTCAGTTTTTTTAGTACAGTAAGCCCTCACTTAATGCTGTCAATAGGCTCTTGGAAACTGTGACTTTAAGCAAAACAGCGTATAACAAAACCAATTTAACCATAGGCTAGTTGATATAAACAATAGTTAAGTTCCTATTGTATATTTCTGGTCACAAAACATCACCAAACTTCTTAATAAAGTTCCCAAACACTTCTAACATTAAACATTGAAATAAATGTGAACTATATGTAAATTTTTAAAAGATTAATTAAAACTAGTCAGATAATTATTTATTGATGTTTTGGTGAATCAGTGAGTAATGATGGTCATAATGGTGGGTTAAATCAAGGAATAAATGTTTGCAAAGCAAAAATTGTAAGGAGCACCTCCTCCCACCATGTGATTCAAACACAATAACAAATATGGTCAACTTACTGAATGTATTTGCAGTGCAATGCTGTGACGCACTTGTTTGATTGTTACAGATTTTACAAACTTTTATATTACAATCATTTGTATTCATTCATTCATTCATTTTCCAACCCATTCATTCTAGCTCTGGGTCACGGGTGATTGGAGCCTATGCCAGCAGCTCAGGGGCAAGACGGGAACCAACCCTGGACAGGACACCATTCCATGGCAGAGGACATTCACACACACACCCACACTCACTCAGAGAGGGACCATTTGGATATGCCAATGAAACTAATGTGCACATCTTTGGGATACGGAAGGAAACCAGAGTACTGGAGAAAAAAACATGCAGACGTGGGGAGAACATGAAAACTCCACATAGTGGCCCTGGCCAACAATTATTTTTTTTTCTCATTAATGTTATAATGAGCATTTGTTATATATAAATTCACTCTCCAGCTTCAGGAGCCATTCCTCTCTCCTTAGCTCATCTATTTTGCTATTATGTGGATTAGTCGATTTTTAATGTGATGTAACCAATTAATTTTTAGGTAGCAATATCCTTTTGCAACTGTCTGTGCTAAAATATACCCTAGTAAGAAAATCTTTTCTTCTTGTTCTAACCACTCTATTTCTTTGGGTTTGAGTTCTGTTTATTGCCTTTGTTGTCTCCCTTTCATAGTGATGAATTTTCCTGCATATGTGGTGAATTTTTATTATGAGTTCCCTTTTAAAGGGGATATTCTCTATTAGAATGTCTGCTGTAGTATTAATACTTCATTGTTTTTCTTTGCTGTATTACAATCCTGCATTGTCCCAGCAACGAAATTTAATGCTGACTGTCAGAACAGCAAATAGAAAAATAAGCTGTATTCTGCGATTCACATGCTGTCATCTTTAGCCTTCTGGAGAATTTGGCCTTAAAAATTAAATAAACAAGTAGAAAAGAATATTCACTCTGCCTGGAAGGCAAAAAAAAATAATTTCTTGGAGAATTTTGAGTAGGATATTACCACTACCAGATTCCAGTATAAAAATGGCAGCTCAAAAAATCCCGCTTTAAGAGGAAAAAATATTGTGGGGATATTTTGCTTTGGAATAGAGGGTTTTATTTCAAGAGATTGTTTTCTCTAGGCTATTCCATGAAAAAAGAGTTTGGTAGGAATGATGGTGTCCATGACATTCAAAACCTTAGCTCCTAACGATGTCATGGGTAGTAAAGTAATTTCAACATCAATTATTCTAAAATTAAATGATATTTAAATTTGCGAGACGCAATGGATTCAGTGGCTTAACTTCTGAACTCCAAGTGACTTATTTGGAAACTAAGATTGAGTACAATAACATACACCTCACAGGGTTTTGTTAAAACTAATTGGGTAAATATATCTGATTTTTATTTTATAAACCACAAAAATCTTTAAAAAAAGTTATTTGTCACATGTGGCCCTCACTATGTAACAGACTACCCATATTATTGTCATTAAGTGAACTTATAACTCATCAAATAAAATTTTGAAATTTGCTTTTGGTTTTGTGTGTAATCATGTCTTTCTATCTGATCCCTATTCCATTTAGAGATGGATAGTTAAATAATGTTCCCTTGATGCCCTTAATATCCCAATCCAAAGTTTCATGCATAAATCACATGTCCTTATTGTGCTCGAACATAAGAATCTCTTCCGTTGCTTGTTATGTGACTAACGTTTTCTAGGGTTTTCTCTGGAGATTCAGATTCAGTAGGGGCCCAGACAAATATGTTTTTAACAAGCACCCAGAGGGAAATCTATGCTCAATAATATTTGGAAAGCTGTGGCTTAAAGTGTGAGCTATATAAATGGTTCTCTAACAAGAGTCATAAATTCATCCAGTGCTAATGACAAAAGATAAAAAGTTATAATCCAGTAATAAACTGTCCCAAATGTGTCTAAAGTCACCTGTTTTCATATTCTCATCCCAATAAGGAACAAGTCAAAGTGCTTAGAAGAAACTATTTTCAAGTCTCTCGTCTGTGTTCCATGTGTGTTAGTCCAGGTAGTTGAGACTAAATCCTATTTCCTAAGACTTGACAATAAGAAACATTTTCCTTCTTTGTGACAATCTATTCCAATATTTTTTCAACTGTCCAAAAGATCTATTTTGTATCTGGCATAAATAATTAGCACACAAAATTCGATTGTTAATAGATTAGCATTGCCACTGAAATGCAAACAATTTTATCTTAAGTCTTAAGTAAGCTTGTATAATATCCCAAAAATTATAAACTACCTTTTACATACAAAAGCTTATTTCCTGCTAAGAGGGGCCAAAAAGTTCAAAGAAAAGGAAAAAAAAAAACTTGCAACCCTACATCCACCTAAAAATCTGTGAAATATGCTGTCAGTAATACACACATGGAGGCAGGAGGGATATGTTTTCCAAGAGGCACATGATTAGCATGAAGGCATCATGTTCAGACCTTCAGCCGGGAGGGCCTAGAAAAATTATGCAGCTGTTTCCAAGATGTTTTTATTTACAATTCATGGACAGTGCACTTTGCCAAAAAATGTCAGCTGAAGGTACACATTCATCTGCAAGATTGCCTTAAGGTACCGTCTGCAACAGTGATCACTAATGAATATGCAAAACATTTTTTAAGGTTCAAGCATTTTCGGATAGGCTAGTGACAAATGACTTTAACTGCATTTGCCCTTAAGGACTTCTTTGGAAGGCTAGAGCCACTGACATGGTGCCAGTCTTGTTGGCACAGGAAGAAAATTGCCTTGACTGTGTTCTCGCCCTGCTGAAAAGCTTAGCAGTTGTATTCAGACCCTTTCCCAATAGCAGCCTCTTCAATGGTTTGGCATGAACCAGCCGTTCTAAGAATGACTGTTTAAATCTTAGACTGATGAAAAGTGGAAAGTAGACTGACTTATCATTAGGACACGTGGAAATGGTAGGCAACATTAAAATTAAAAATATTAGTGGGTATGCACATATGAAGTTTCATTGTGGGATTTTGGTTACTGAATATTTGGTCTGTATTTTATTTTATTTATTTATTTATTTATTTATTTATTTATTTATTTTTATTTTATTTTTTTTTTTTTGAGACAGAGTCTCTGTCTGTTGCCCAGGCTACAGTGAGTGCCTTAGTGTCAGCCTAGCTCACAGCAACCTCAAACTCCTGGGCTCAAGCGATCCTCCTTGCTTCGGCCTCCCAAGTAGCTGGGACTACAGGCGTGCACCACTACTCCCGGCTAAGTTTTGTTTCTATTTTTAGTTGCCCAGCTAAAGCGAATTTTTTCTATTTTTAGTAGCGACTGGGTCTCGCTCTTGCTCAGGCTGGTCTCGAACTCCTGATCTCAAGAGATCCTCCTGCCTCAGCCTCCCAGAGTGCTAGGATTACAGGCATGAGCCACCGCACCCAGTCTGGTGTGTATTTTAATTGTAAATCTTTTATACAGTCAGATATAGAAATTTACCATACACACATTGAAAGACCCATGATTGTGGCCAGTATAGCTTAATAATTTTTTAAAAACGGTTTTGTGTTATGGCATATAACACATATGGAAAGTGCAAAAATAGAAACATACAGCTCAATCAATTATCACAAAGCAAATTCCTGTGTAGCTATCATTAGGTCAACAAAGACAATTGCTAATCCTCCATGTCCTCTCACAACCACTGCTCTTTCCCATCTCCTCAAATGAAACCACTACCCTGCCTCCTAACACTACATCTTAGTTTTGTAAAACTCGAGATCAATGAAATTGTAAGTATATATTATACATTTATGTGTATCTGACTCTTCCCCCAACACTGTAATTGTGATGTTGGGGTGTGATGGTCCTTCATTTCTATTTCTGTATAGCATTTCAGTTTATGAATAAAACACATTTATTTATCTATTCTACTATTTGATGGATATTTAGGTTTTTCCTGTTCCTAAACAGGAAAACTATTATGCATGATGATGCTATGAATATTCATGTATGTGTCTTCTGGGGCATATATACGTATTTTTCTGCTGGATATTCCTAGGAGTAAAATTGTTGGATTATAGAATATGCAAAAGGTCAGCTTTAAGAGATATTGCTAAGTATTTTTCCAAAGTGGTTTCACCAATTTGTATTCCTACCAGCAACATAGGAGGAGTCCTATTTCTCCACATTCTCAGCAAACCCTAGTAATGTTGCCTTTTAGAATTTTAGTTGTTATGATGAATGCGTAGTGGTTCCTAAAGTGCCTTTCTCTGATCAGCAATGAAGTTGAGTTCCTTTCAATATGTTCATGTAGTCATTATTTGGATATTCTCTTTTGTGAACTTCCTATTCAAATATTTTACCTATTTTTCTATTAGGTTGTCTGTCTTTATCTTATTGATTTGTAGAATTTTTTTAATTCTAGCTATGCATTCTTTGCTGGTTACATGTGTTTAAAATACATTCATTCTGGTTTAACCTTTTCACTTGTTTGTGGTGTTTTTAATGTTAATACAGTCCAGTGTATCAATCTTTCCTTAATGGTTTGTGTGTGTGTATGTGTGTATATTCTTTACTCCAAGGTCATGAATTATTCTCCTATATTAACTTCTAGAAACTTCATTGACTTGCCTCTCAATTTATGTATATTATATGAGGTAGGGTTAATTGTTAATTGCATTTTTTTTTATGAATAGAATCTATTTCAACAAGAACCATCTATTGAAAAGATAGTTCTTTCCTCATTTCTCTGTGCATCTCTCTTTTCTCTTAAATCAAGTGTCCTTCCAAACAGAATTGCAATTCTGGGCTCTCAAATTTCTTCCACATGTCCATTTGCCTGTCCTTGTGCCAGTTCCATTCTTTCCTATTAGTCTAGCTTTATCATACATTTTGATATCTGGAAGAGCAAGTCTTGCCACTGTTTTTATCAATAGTGTTTTGGTTACACTAGCATTTTGCATTTTTGTTTAGCACATATAATCGGTTTGTCAATTTCTTAAAAAAAAAACTGTTGAAAGTTTTATTAAGATTGCACTACATCTATAAGCCACTGGTGTAGAATAGACAACTTTAAAATACTGAGTCTAAAGATACATAAACATGATTTATGTCCCTGATTACTTGTCTTTTCTTCAATTTCTCCCACTACTTTTTACTGTAGAGCTCTGGAGTTTTTAATGCAATGGTCTCTCCCATTTTTACAATTATTTCTACATATTTGGTATTTTTTGATGCTAATGTATATGATAACTATTTACTGTATTGTTTCTACATATGTGTTACTTTTATCTATAAATGCCATGATGTTTTTCTATTAAACCTACACCTAGCAAGTTTGCTATATGGATTTATGAATTCTAGCAATTTATCTTATGAATTTTCTACATAAATAATCATATAATCTACAAGTAATGACAGTTTCATTTCTTCTTTTCCAATATTTATGTTTTATTTTTATATTTTTTGCCTAATTTCACTGACAAGGACCTCCAGGATAATAACAGACATCTTTCTGCCCTTATCATTTTGAAAGGAAAACCTTTCAAAATTTCACCATTAGGTTGATATTTGCTGTAAAACTTTTTAAAATCTACTTTATAAACAAATGTTTTACTTTACCAAATGTTTTTTTAATATCCATTGAGATAATTACAAAATTTTTCTTTTTTGTTTTGTTAGTGTAGCAAAATATATGAGTTCTTTTTTCAATATTGTATTTTTAACAATTTTATTGAGATGTAATATACATGTCATAAAATTCACCTATTTAAAATGTACAGTTCAATGGTTCTTAGCATATTTATAGAATTGTGCAACCATTACCATAATGTAATTTTAGAATATTTTTATCACCCCAGTAAGAAACCTCACACCCATTAGCATTCACTCCTCACCCTCACCTGCCCAGCCCTAAACAATCACTATTCTACTTTCTACCTCAATAGAGTTTCCAATTCAGGTCATTTCAAATAAATAGAATCATGCAATATGTGGTCTTCTGTGACTGGCTTCTTTAATTTAGCATAATTTTTGAGGTTTACCCATGTTATAGCATGTATCAATGCTTTATTCTTTTTTATTACAGAATAGTACTTCATTTCATGAAATAACACATTTTGTTTATACATTCATCAGTTGATGGGCATTTCAGTTGTCTTCGCTTTTTGCTAGAAGCATAAGAAGCTGATTCCTGTTGGGAACCTCTGATACGCAGGAAAGCTAATTAACTTCTGTATATTTTTAAGCCAACAAACTAAGCAATTTTCTCATTGTCTTTCTTAATCTGAATATAAATGATTTTTCTTTCTACCATATTTTTCTGAGTGTTCTGAGTTTTCTTTTCTTTCTCTTCTCTTTTTATTTTTCCTGCCTTCTGTCAGACCAAATTTTCTTTCCTTTCTGCTACTCCTTTCCGATATTGATCTGGATATTCTACATTATATTCCTCTGTGTATGTGAATGGTTATCTTTCAATTTGTAAGCCACATATTCATATTTTTCTAATAAATTCTACAACATTTCTATCCTCCTCTCAACTCTGACAACATTCTTAGCATATTTGAACTAACCAAGAACGGACACATCTTATTTTAGTTGAATGTAATTTAGTCTCTTTTAAAAATTCTCAAAAATATTACTTTCCATATTTCACTATCAGACTATGCCTCTTTCCTATGGAATTGAAGAACGTCATATATATGTTTCTTGCTTTGTATATAAAGACTATAATCCTAAATTCCAAAAAGAAAAAGACCTATTAGGCAATTTTCACCTCAATTTATAGGCTCTCCTTTAAGTATATGTACCAGTCATGAAACCCAATACAAAACAAATGTTCAAATTTCAGCAGAATTTCTACCACTATCAAAATTTGAGCACATGGATGCTCTGAGAAAAATGTTTAATTGGACATTTTAAGGAATGCAATAATGATAACAACTAATGTTTATGTAGGACTTACCTGGTGCCAGCCACTGTTTTATTATTCTAAGAAATACATACATATATAAAATAATCTTCACAACAACCCTATGAAATAGGTACTACTATAGTATTACTATTATTATATATTATGTTACTATTATTTTACTATCATTATTATATTATTTCCATTACATTATAATATAGTTTCCCTGAGTAAACTAGTACAAGGAGTTTAAGTAAATTGCCCAAGGCCACTTAGTTTGTAAGTGACAGAGATGGAATGTGAACCTAAGCAATGTGACTCTAAAATCCTTGTTCTTAAACTGCCTTCTGGCACATTACCTAAGGAATGATTGACAAAAGTGTATGCCACCTATAACATATCACTCATTAGCAGCACATGTTTGAAATAGGAATGTATGAACATTAGTCTTAGTGTTTCTCATAATGGCTTATAATGGCTGATTGAATCAGGCAGCAGACATCAGGGAGCCAAGGCCAATCTTGAAGAAGCATTTTCATTTTAAAACTTTGGTATTGAGTCTTTGTACTGCATTTAGAAATTTCATTGTTTAGATCTTCAAACATTAAATTCAAATTCAATGTTATATTTAGACATTCCTTTCTTTAAACCTTCAAACACTACATTATCCAAAAATACAGCCTTTGAATCAAGAAGCCACAAAAATAAATGCTCTAGAGTTGGCAAGTTTAACTGTAACAAATAGTAGGAATATTAAAAATCTAGTTTTATGTATACCCACACCTGCTCCAGGATCATGCACATACCACTCCAATTTGGACTACCTGAGCATGCCCCATCGCAGGTACCGATTCCCCTGAAGGAGTGTAACCCCTTATTCCTAAATTGTCACATGCACCCCACTGATGAAATAGGTTTCTATGCAGTAAGAAAGCCATGTAAATGGCAGTGCTAAATAGGAGACCCGAGTACTCAAAAAAGCCCGGCTCCAGCTCGATTTGACAGCCTCACTCTCCATGCAGTAATGTGAAATTCAACTCAAATTCAGCCACCTCCATAGGAAGATTCCAACTAAACTATTTTCCCCAATTCTGTCTGCTCTCTGGGTACATTCAGCTCTCTGATGATATATCAGTCTTATAGTTTCAGATCCTTGGAGACCCAGGGAGATCAAGTATTGTCAAAGAAGTTAGGAATGTTGAGAAAACACACACTTGAGCTCCTCTAGGTAAGATAACAGAAAATGAACATAAGGAGAAGGTTCAGTTGTGTAGAGCAATCTGCATCTGAGAGGTTGTGACTCCATTTGTGTGCATACCTTTCTATTCTTCAGCCTTCCAGTTTAAAACAGCAGCATTTCCAACCAATATGCTTGAAGAAAAACTCATGCACTGATTTAAAATAATTTCCAGATGTATTTATTGCTCTAAAATATTCAAGGAGATTTATTTCCTTTCTCGTAGAATATTAAATCTCTATTTTATGTACAATCGGATATTTCAGATACATTTTGTTGCATGTTTGGCACAATTTTGAATACTGATGTTACCTGACAAGCCACTTATTAGAGCTTTCATAAAAATGCTTTTTAATCTCCTACACAACAGCATAAATCCCAAGTCTTTTATATGAATTCACTAAAGTTGTATTCAAATAGAGTAATTATCCTTAAGTATGTATGTTTAGAATATGTATTTTTATGTATTAAAGCTGGTAGGTTCTGATTGCCTTTATTTTGATGGTGAGTTATGAATCCTCTACATTTAAGAGGAAATGTGTTTTCAAGCCCCAAAGCCAGAAATCTTTTTAAAACATATTGAAAATGAAGTCCTATTTCCGAGATCTATCTAGTATACAGTACTTTGTAAAATAAATACTCCAAAGTGGTTTGACTTCATAATAGCAATTGTTTAAAAACTGCCCCAAGGTTAGGCCTGGCATTGCATGTTTTGTCTGGTGGCCAATTATTATGGTCCCATTAACGCTCTAAAACACTGTCTATAATGGAAATGCCAACTTTGCTGTAGACATTTGAATGAAATATTGCAAATAAAGTATCCAGTTGATGTGCAGTTTCTCCTATGAAAGTCAATGATTTCTATTTGCCAATGGATTCTGAAAACATATATGAGCAACAAGATTGATATAAATGCTTAGGGACTACAACTAAAAGTAATATTAACTTCCTTATAATCCAATCTTTCATTATATGGTTGCATTTGGTGACTAGTTCATTATGAGTTACATCAGAAAGTAACACAGCTTCCCTAACTCAGTGACATATAATATACTATAATTATTTTTCAAGGGCTTTTGTACACTTACCCTGTGATTCTGTGGTGGACATTTTAAACTATAATTTATAAAGGAAGTAGAATTTGAAACAATTCAGCTAATGAAGAAAAGTGGGAATGTCAAGGCACCATGATGTCAGAAGCCTACTGACCCACTCCAAATGCTGACCAGTGAAAAGAGTGCATCCTGCCACCTTTCCCAATAGTCCCTTCACCAAAGCCAAGGCAAAAGAAACAGGAAGATTTCTGGGGAAACAGCATCCTATGCAACTTAAGCTTGCCTCTTCTAATACTTGGTTCTGTCTGTTCCAAAAGTGACAAGATCGAACTGTACATGTGCATGGAAAGTATCTAAGTAATACCAGTAAGTCAGGAGCACTCTTTCATTTACATTGTGTTGTAATCAAAGTGCATAGGCTTAAAATTCTGGGGAGTCATATACCTAATGTAGGATTGCTATGTGCTACAAACTGTCACATAAAGAAACAGCATTAACCTGCATTTTTAACTCTTCCCTGGAAACGTTCTTCCTATGTATAATGTGCCTGAAATCAAGTTATCACTTTTTCTCCCAAAAACTGTCAATTGAGAAGAATTTAGTCAGCATCAAATATATTCTAGTTACTGTGGAGGTTTAAAAAAGAGTGAAATGTGTGATCTCTACCACTGAAGAATCACATCTGGTTGGTTAAACAAGATATACAAAAGTAATTAGAAAATAATTAAGGTAAGTCAGTGTATTAGACATACAGAATGTTTTCAAATTATACTTGCTATAGGAATTTATCAAGGAATGGAAGACTTTGGTCCCAGACTGTTATTGGAGGAAGTGTAAATGTTAGAGTCATTGGTGGAAAGGCCAGAAGATAATGTATGTGCAGGGGAGACAGTTTGGGAAATGGTACAGAATGTGAACGTGTATGCAGGAGAGAGGCATTAATTAATGTTATGGAAGTAGACAGCTTCAGCAATAAGATGCTCAGGATAGTTTCTAGTTGATAGTGTCAGATGTCACATGAGAATGTAGGGAAAAACAAACCACCAAAAGGACTGAAATAGGAAAATGACAAACTAAACTTTATGGTAGATTAATCTGGAGGCAGGGGTAAAAAGAGTATTCAGAAACTAATGACTCCATTGAGCACTTTAAATGCATGCAACACTGGAAAAGAGGGCAGGCTCTGAAGTAAGTATGGCTGGGCTGGACTCCTAGCTCCTCCATTGACCAGCTCTGTGATCCCAGACAGATTTCTGGTGCTATGGTTTTCTCATCTAAAATTTTAGCATAATAATGTATCTAGTTCATCAGGTTATTGTGAAAATAAAATGGATTAATACAGGTTAAAAGCTTGAAATGAATTTGGACCATCATAACCACTCAATAAAAGATCAGTATTATTAACAATTACATGTATATGCTGCATATTTGCATATATATAATATTTTACAGCAATTCTCCTATCTGTAAAAATTATTGTCTTCAGGACAGAAATTATGAATTTTTCAAAACTATATCCACAGCAGTTTGCAAGGTGTAAATCAGAGGATAGGGACGCATGCAATAAATATATCCTGAAAAAAAAAAACGATATGGAGAGGGAGGGATGGGTAGATCCTGGGCATTGATTATTAAGCTCTCAAGAGAAAAGCTCATGAAGGGAACGAGATTGTATCAACTCTATTCTAGTCTCCTCAAAACTTTGAGAAATGCGTTGAGCCGAATGTTTACAATGTGTTCCAAGGAAATGTGTGGAAAATTCCTGAAATTAGGTACAAGAGCCAACTGACAACTTAATCATGCTTGGTCTCCCCAAACACAGGAAATTTAAGAGGAGCCAGTAAAGCTGAGAAGATGAACTGGGAAGAGGGTTCTTCAAAGAGAGAAGAGACTTGACTCTTCCAAATATATACATATATACATATATAAAAGCAGAGACACAGAGGTTTACATGTGGGAGAGAGGAGTAATGAGGACAGTTAATAAAAGAAGAGAGCCTTCACCTCCTCCTCCACAAAGGTTGGAGCTCTATTCTGTGTGACCCATGTACTTCAGAGCAAATGTGATCAAACAACACGTAGCTATGGATGCATCTAGATTAACAGGCCGCATCTAGATTAGAAAGCAGGCCTGTTGGGTGAAAACAACAAGGACATGAAAATCAGGAGAAGCAGCACAGGTAAGAGAGGGCCCGCCTCTGAAAAGCTCCTTGCACTCATGATCTTACCATTCAAACCTTCAGTTGCTGGAACAAGGAGAAAGCAATTCAAAATCTAAGGAGCTTTGCCACATGGCCGAGAGGGGGGCTGGTCATCTTGATGTGCCAATGGCTTAAATTTAGTAAATTTTGTTTACTTCTGATTTAACTTCTTAGAGGAACTTAGGCTGAGAGTTCTTGCAAGACAGTGCATGAAAACAAAAGAACGATGAGTGATTCAGTGTAAGAGAACTTTGCAGTAAAATCACAAACTAAAAATAATTCCTAAGAATTTTTAATATTGAACTTCTGCAGCGGTATTGATTAGCCCAGGGATTACCTATGTATACGATGTGACAAATACGTAATGGAAATTATGTTGGAAAGACATGACTGAACCAGCAATCTCATCATTATATAGATACTACAAATTATGGCCTTGTGGGCACTGTATTTGCCATTGGTTCCCTAAAGAGGTAAGACAGTCTCTGGTGGTGATGGGCTGGTGGGGAAGAGAGAAGTTTGAACATGTCCTTATTTAAATCCTCCAATGTCATTTCCTCAATGAGGCTCTCCCAGGCACCCCTACAGAAAACAGGTGCCCAGCACTCATTCTCTATCACAGAATGTATGTATGCATAAATTTATAAAGTTTACTTATTTTTTTACTTGTTTACTTTCTTTTTCATCAAATGGAATGTAAGTTTATGAGACAGAGCATAATAACTATTTGGAGAAGCAGTAGAGCATAATGATTAAGAGCATAGATTTGAGGGCTAAACATGCTGAGTATGAACGTTGTCTCTGCCGTGTACTAGAATTATAGCCTTGAATATACTGTTTAACCTCTCTATGTCTCCTCACCTGTAGAATAATGATAATAATAGGACTGATGCATCTTCAAATACATAATAACAAGGATCTATCAGTAGATACTAATCACTACAGATGGTCTGCAACTTACAATGGTTTGACTGACAATTTTTCAACATCACAGTGGTACAAAACCTGTACGCATTCAGTAGCAACCATACTTGAATTTTGTATTTTGATTTTTTCCTGGGCTAGTGATATGTAGTATGGTACCCTTACATTAGATATTCAACACTTTATTATAAAATAGGCTTTGTGTTAGACGATTTTGCCCAACTGTAGGCTAATGTAAGTGTTCTGAGCACATTTAAGGTAGGCTAAGCTAAGCTATGACGTTTGGTAGGTTAGGTATACTAAACGTATTTTCAACTTAAGATATTTTCAACTTATGATATGTTTTGGGGGGCATAACCTCATCATAAGTCAAGGAGTATCTATCTGCATATAAGAATGAACTTTTATTATTAATGTTTACCACTTTATTCAATGCCTAGAACAAGAAAAGAATGAATGATTATTCAAACACACATATGGACACAAACACGTGGAACAGTATGTACTATCTTTAAGCCCAGCACTGCATTTGGCACTGTGGGGACCAGTGTTTCTGCTGAATTCAGTGCTTCCCAAACCCATGATCCTCAGAATTACTGAAAACATCTTCAAATCCATGCTACACTAAGTACAGTTACTTGAATAAATTTGTCTTGCATATGACTATTTTTTGAATATATGTAATTGCAATTAATAAAGCATAAATGCATTTAAAGCCACTGCTGAGTTCAATGGAACCATTATTGTTTTGTAGTTCCTCAGCAACTGATTCAAAAAATATGAGTATCTCTTGGGATTCTGTAGTTTGACATTTAAAAGGAAACCTTATACTTGGAAAGGTTGAGAACCACGGGTCTAGGTCATGCTACATCACTAAAATGTCATCTTTCCCTCTCTGAGCTCCCTGGCAAGCAGCAAAGGGCACTCAAGTCAAGAATATACAAACACCGGGGGTGCTCCTGCTAAGCCTCCTCTTCTAAAGGGCTCTGGGCATCATTGTCTGAGTTTGTCCACATTTGTGAATTCTGTTTCAGCAAAAAGGTCAGGCCTTTGACTAGAAACAGCTCAAACCATTGTGGACAAAGATTGCCTTCTTTTTTAATATAGACAAATTGATAATGAGAGAAAGTAGTTGACCACAAAGCTTACACTGTTGCAATGTTTCCAAATTCCAGTGGTATCTTTCTAAACATTTACCTTCATTTAGAGACTTTCTAGTAGGTGCTAAAATACTAGCAACCTCACCCACTAATCACCCACTATCACTACAGGCACATTCCAACATTTATGCAACAAACTTATGTCTGTACCCTGCCATAGGCACCAGAGGTGAAATGGTGAACATGAGAAGCACAGTAAACCCATTGCGGAACACCCATAATAAGAGGAAGGCTCTGACATCCTATTAGATTCCAGTTTTCTGGAAGTTTCTGAATAAGGGATGTACTATCCAAAAGACGTAAGTTCTGTGTTATCTATCCTCTTTTTGTCTGTGAGCACAATAATAAAAGTTAAGGCAGCAGCCCTTCGTTACCTGTGTCGTGATCAGTGGCGGAGATAAGGCATAGGCAGGACAAGTTCAACGGGTTTATGAAATCCAATTTCATTTTTTTCCTTCTGAAAACATAAAACCCCATTTCAAAATTGCCCTTGCTAATAGGTCGGGGATGTGTGATTAATCTCTCTTGTGATGTTAATGGAATTAACAGGTGTAACTTACAGTCAGAACAAGTTAAAAGTGAGTATATGTTCTCCACCCATTCCTCTTCTCCTGAAACCATTTAAGACCTACTGCTAAATTCACATGAGCAAAAAATAAACATTTCTATGTTAAGTCACTGTTACTTTATGTCCTAATTTATTACCTGACTAATACATAGTATGTTCTAAACAAGTTACTTTTCCAAATAAACTGAAGATTAGTCATTATGGAAAAGTGCATTGCCTTTTTTAAATACTATGTTCATATCTTATGATTGAGATCTTTGGAAAGTTAAGTGACTTCTGAATCTTAGTATGGTTTTTTTCCCTGTAAAATGTATAGAATATCACATGCTCTGCAGGATTACTATGAAATTTAAGTTGAGTAACTAAATGAATACGTGGGGAAGGTATGCGTATTTTCACACTCCTTCGGGTACATAAAACGGTTCAGTGAATGCTAGTTTCCTCTGTCTCGTATTATTTCTAATAAATATAATTAGACTACCAATTAATTAGATGCTTACAATAATAGAGTTTCAAGGATAAAAAGGGACTTGAAAAACACCTAATCAAGTCCCTTATTTCACAAATGAGCAAACTGAGGTAGACAAGAAAGTAGCTTTGCCCACAGTGGCATGTTCTTTCTTTTAGACCATCTGCTATTGAATTAGATAAAGTAAAAAATTGTTCAGAAATTTAATAAATTACTGTCCTTAATATTAGATATCATAGCATCAAAATGTGGAATTTAGAGAGTTATTCATCTGCAAGTTTTATTTTAAAATGGCTTCTCAGTCTTGCCCAACCGCCCTGAAATTGGAGGCACAGATGTTTAAGCAGTGGTTAGACATGGTGACAATGAAACAGTGTTCTTCCTTCTATGCAAAGCCAACTGGCTTGTGGATAAATTGCCTGTACACCTGTGGCCTCGTTGGTGAATCGAGTAAGTTAATTTGTGCAAGTAACGTAGCATGGAAGTTAAGACATCAGTGCTCACCAGTATAGACTTTGGTCTGAATTCCAGTTTCACTATCTTCTAATTATAGGGCCCTGTGCAGTTTCAACACTTTTCAGCTTCCGGACCCTAACTCAATTTCCTCCTCTATGAAATCAAGATAAGAATATTTGCTACATAGACTTTTTCTGAGTATTAAATAAGGTAATGTTTGTAAAAATCACTTAGCAGTGTTTGACACATAGTAAATATCCTACTAATGATAATTATGATGTGCAGAAAATCTATTCCTCTCAGTATAATCACACAGTAGATAAATCTGGGTATGAATATTCATACCCCCATATATATTATGAATGAAAACATATTACATCTTCTAAGTAATTTATTTTGTAGCCTCTATAGAAATATTATTACAATTGAGTTACCACATAGACTTCTATAGTTGGAAAACATGAATGAGATCTGGTATTATATAATACAGGCTTAAAAATTAGAATTTATATGAACTAAATTTTCAAAAATGTTTTATGTTAGTATAAACTCTTAAACCAACTCATTAAATGAAAAAGTTTTTCTCTGCCTTCTTAAATATAGTACTTCCAAATGTCACATTTTATCATACTCACAATTATCATGACTTCAACTATACATGCCATATCTGCTCCTGATGTGGGGTACAGAAAGGAAGGAGTGTGGATTCACCTGCTTTTTATATAAAGTAAATGATTAGCTTGCTTTTTGTTCGTTTGCATTTTTCTTGTAAAATTGAAGTGAGTAATGTCAAGCTGTCTAAGCTTCAGGGCAATAGAACACCACTAACTTTTTGAAGAATAAATTAATAGATTAAAGACTGAAGTAATCAGCCCTGAACTGTTTTACTCATCCTCCAGAAAATTATCTTCTTTGCTTATGCTTCCAGGATCTTTTGAATTGTCAGCACCATTCAAAACATTTCTTATGATTTCACCATGGATGTCATTTCTTATTGTCTCCATTGCTTCTCACACTGCTGTCTCCAGGCCTGAACCAAATGAACAGACTTGACTGTATAATTGTGCATTAAAGTCTGGAATAACTCTCAATTCTATAACAGGTGGGAGTTCCAAGATGCTTTTGTGCCTACCAAGCTATTGTTTTCCCTACCCAATTCCTGGGCTGCCTTCATGGGACTGGGAAACAGTCTCACATCTGAATTTATACTCCAATCTTCTGACTAGGGTGGGATTTTGTTTCTGAGCTCCAACAATCACAACAGGGTCCTAAAACAATCCCAATTTCCCAAGAGTTGAGCCCTTTCTTCCTTCTGTCAGCAACTGGCTAGAATGCTGCTTAAACCCAGATGGACTTACACACTCCCGAAGCCATGCAATTCCCATCCACCTGTCTCCGTGTAGCACTACTACTGGGAGACTCCTGCTGCTGTGCCCCAACCACCTGATTTGAATCTTAGGATGTCAATTCAAGCCCAGATGAAGAACAAATTCGCTCCATCAGCTTGGACCCTGAATCAGATTCCTGCCACACGACTTGGAGACCAACTCTCCAGCTGAGCAAGTTTTCCTATTCCTGGCTCTGCCTGTTTCAAACTTACTTTTCTCTTCCTACAGGCCAAATAATCGGGGCCCATTGTGCCACAGGACCTGTCCTACCAAATTTATTACAATAAATACCTTTGGCAGCCTAATGCTCTCTTCTTTATCTCTGGCACATTCATTAATACAGTGCCAATGAAAAGTACCCTTGGATATACCAAGTATTTTTCTAGAATATTTAGGACTCATTTCCAAGTCTCTAAGGCCTCACCAGCAAAATAATACAGGATTCTCTGCAGTTATGACACTGAGTTAAAACAAACAAAAAAAGATGTACCAAGAAGAAGGGGAAGCCCTTGCTGCTGACTCTTCTTTCCCACCACATTTCTGGAGCTTGCATGTTAGCGCCACTCCCTAGCTCCTGGTCTTTCCCCTGGCTTTTCCTGTCCTGTCTTTTCCCACTGCTTCTATTGCTTCCACTTTCTACTTTGCTTTTTTTTCTTTCCATCCTCATGCTGCAATGAACACTTTCGTAATGTAACTTTGCATACTTGGGAGTATATCTACAGGACAAATTCCCTGAACTGGACTTGCAGGGACTGTTCAACACTTTTTCAATCAGCAAAGAGGAAGCAATTAGTGACACCCTAAGAAAACACTTTGCTTTTCATTCCCTGTTGAAAGAGCACAAATTTCTACACTATTGTAAGTTATATAAACAATATTGGTGGCTGTGGGAGGGGTGAGAAGCTGAGAGGAGTCTGGAGAGTAAGAAAAGAAGGAAAATAGAGAAAAGAGTAGACAGAGAACTGGAAGTTTTTCAGGCGTATGAGAGGAACAGTTGGAGGGGAGGAAAAGATTTAAACTATGCCCAAGCACAATGGCATTCACTTCCAAATTTAAAATTGTCTGCTGATTGTGGCTGAAAACCCACAACTCTTTTTTTTTTTTTTAATCTTATTTTCACTGTTATATTCTTCTCAGGCTGGCATAATTACCTTTTGGGGTTTCATCAACATTTGGTAAAATTACAACATCTCCATTTCAAAATGTTCTATTTCCCTCGGAAAGAAATCTAAGGCCTTATTTTTTAATACTTGGCAGGTGGTTAGCTGTTAAATAACTTTTTTTCCTAAAGAATGACCTAATTAACCTAAGTATGTTACATTCTTATTACTGGATGTCCTATAACTGAAAGTCTTTAAAATCAGGCTTCATTTAATAATAAACTAGCATTTGAAATTATTATTTATTCATAACACTAACATCTTGCCAAATCCACCCAAGTTTCCCTTTCACATAACAGCCGTCTGTTATTCTCATTCAATTTCACCCTGCAGCAGTTGATAGCTTTGTTATCAGTCCCCATGAGGGTAGACTTTGGAAAAAAAAGAAAAGGAAAATTATCAAACTAGGTATGCTGTGTCTTTCAGAAAGGTAGTTTGTCTTTTGATTCCATGTTCACATAAGCAACTAAAAATTGTTGGCTGACACTCTTACAGGAAGTATGGTAAAACTGAGGGAAAATAGCAGACTCCTTGATCTCAGTAATAATGGTGTGTGAGGAATGGCACGATATGGATTCAGAAGAACAGGGGGTACTTAGATTTTAGATTTTGAAGTTTAGTTGTATCATCTCAGCCAGGAAGATCAGGCATTAGCAAGTGAAAAAGTAACCAAATTCCGAGTAGACTGCTTAATAAACCTGATGCCAATTGTTTAATTTACAATGAGAAACATAGTTTGAATGAAAGAATAGTCTTCTCCATTAGCCAGGATAACTCCTGCCCAGAATGAAGGTAGCTTTTAAAAATAATTGTTTACTAAAATATAATGATGTGAGCATGGCCCCAGAGCAAATGGGGGAAACAAGATAAAAACAATAACACCTGCTCATTCTACTGCTTATTATACTCTACACCACAGCTGGCAAGTTTCTTTCTGTAAAGGTTCACGTGGTAAATATTTTCAGCAATACAGGACATACCCTCTGTCTCGGCTATTCAACTCTGCCATTGTGGTGTGACACAGCTATAGAAAAAGCAAGTAAATAAATGGGCAAGGTTGTTTCCCAATAAAACTTTATATAAAAAACAGGCAGCAGGCCAGAGTTTGCCCTGGTCTACACTACATTCATGTGCACGATCTATATGAGATTCTTCAAAACTCCCTGACCTAGCTGCTACCTATTTTATGGGTAAAGAAACTGAGGTTCAGAGAAATTACGTGACTGACTGGAAGTGATACAGGTCAATAATGCTAATGAATTCCTCAAACCAGGGATTCGTCTTTCAAATCTTATTCTACAACATCAAAGTTGGGTAGTTTGGAGCTTATTTTACCCAGACAGTGGGAAAATCTCATAATTTTTCCTACTTCAAAATAAAGAATTTTCTTCTAATCTCCAGGACATTAGTGTCAATTGAGAGTGTTATTAGTTTCCCTTAAGAGTATAAGAGAAATATCAACATTTTAATCCTCTAACTCAATTATTTTTCTAAACTCTATGGTTCCTACTAAGAGCAGGGTTTGAACATTTATTTTCTATATGATTCAGCTGCACAAAGAAAATAGTTTCTTAATTTTCTAAAACCACATTTATCTTTTTCACAATCTCCAACCATGCTGGGTAGATTACTTTTTTTTTTTACTTCCCAATTAAAATATTTCCACCTCCTCTGGTTTCAACAATCCTTTTTGTCTCTTCGAAGTTAAACTCACTGTTAGGACTATTTCAAATTTGCCTCTTTCACATAATTTAATTTTTTACAGGTAAGTGCTCAGTCTTTCAGATTTCATTCTTTTCCCTTACTTTTCTCAAACTTATGCATATGAGAGGGATTGACCTTGTCCTCAAAGAAGTGGGTGAGGAAGACGTGAGGGGTTGGTGAATATATTTGTTCCTCTGTTCCCTGAGGTACCCTGGATCTCTACCATCTCTTGCACAGAATACATGGACCAATCTGCTCCCCAGACTGGTGACTGCTAAGAGGCAACTGGCTCCACCAGGCTTTTGGTGCAACGTGCCAGCCCCTCTGCCAAAACCCACAGTACCACAATTTTCACCCAGTCTCAAAATCCTCATCTACAGTGGCCACTTTATCCTGACCCCAGGCCTCTGCTATACACCAGCAATTTCAATATCTCTTCATCACTTTCCTGAATGATGAAAGGAATTCTGGGATTGCAGAATGCCCTAAAGTCTATGCAGCAAGTTGCCTTACAGCAAGGACATGTATAACCATCATGTGCCATGTTAGAAGCATAGGTGGCTAGACTTCCCCTTGAGGCTTAAAGACTTCCATTTGGACTTCCAGGGAAGCAAAGCATGACCAGCCTGAATGGACTCAGGCCCTCTCATACTCATGTGAATATATCCTCTTTTCAAATTTAGGCAGATAATAAGAGCCCTTACTCCAGTTATACTTCCTGTTCTCTCTGTCCTCTCTATTCTCCTCTATACTCTCCCCACCAACTCCCAGAAATACAAGCAACAGATTCTCATTCATATTCTCTCTCTCTCTCTCTCTCTCTCTCACCCTACCCCACCCCTGCCTCTTGATAAGGACCATCTGAAAATGGAACTTTGTGATCAAGTTTGATAGGCCTCACTCATATTATGCTTCATGAGGAGATAAAAGAATCTAGAAAATCCTTTGTTTAACAAAGCCCGGCTTTCAAGGCTGTTGTCTTCTGTAAACTTCTATTTGTAATATCAGAAGCTGAATATTAATTCAACTTTCTCTTTCATTTACCCTTCTGGCATTCTTAATATCTTTCTAAGATAGATAGATGCCTAAAGCTAGCTAGGAAATTAAATGTGGATATACATCTCACACACACACACACACACACACACACACACACATGCACACAAATATACATACATACATAAGGATACATCTTAACATTTTGCAACTATAAACCAGAACATTAGCAAGATGGCCTCGCATTTGTACCCCCTACCCCCACTAAAGGAACCAAAGCAATAAATAAACAACTGTGGTGACTGGGAAAGTATGGTAGACAGCAACAGGGGAACAGCGTCACTGTGGAGCATGGAAGCCCAGGATAGTACCATAGAGAGGGGAAGAAGTTACCCTGGCTTTACCACACTGCCTCCCCCACGAGAATGGGCTTAGAATTGGGGGGATTTCTTCTTATAGGGAAGAAGTAAGCTGGAGACCCCCAGTGGTCCCCATTGCCACCATAGATGCCAGAGGTTTTGCTACAGGAGAGTTCCCCAGGTCTCACAGGCCCATAATCCAGTTTGGAGAGTTGCCAGGAATCCACTGGCTATGTCGCTTAAGAGTAAGAACCCCCTTGCACATCCCTAAGACTTAAGCTGGTACAGCACAGGCAATCTAGAAACCAGACCCACTGCTAGATTGCATCTGCCGTGGGGTCCAGTAGCCACTGACTCTCCATCCCTGAGGCCCTACTGTCATTCCACCATGTTCACATGGGTGCCTGTGTCACCATGACCCTGGCTGCATGGAGACTAGGCCCAACAAAACAACTGAGACCATAGTGTCCAAACCCACACAGCACCCCACCCCACCAGCCAGTGGGGAGATAGCCCTATCTAGAGAGACCACCACACAAATAGTCAACCAACTGTGCCCATGGGAGCCTGCACCTAACCCAATGGCCAGTCTAGTGGCAGCCCCACCTCTCCAGAGAGAGCACCACACAACTACCTGGCCCACCACACCTACATGTTCCAGGCCAAATAACCTGCCTGGTATTTGTACCCACAGCAAAACTATACCACCATTGTCACAAATTCCTAATGCCTAGGCCACTAGGCAATCATAGACATTGCTAACAAGGATTACAGCTAAAGACACTGTACAGACACCACGTTACTGAGTCCACGTAGAACAAAAGCCAATGCATCATACCCAACCAACACCCTAGGACCCATCTACAGAAAAAAGTCTCCCCTTACAAAAGCTACTCCATAAAATTGAAAAAAGTCACTACTCCACTAAATGTGCAGATGTCAACATAGGGACACAGGAAACAAAAAAGTAAGAAACATGACATACCCCATTGGAACACAATAAGTCTCCAGTGACCGACCCCAAAGAAAAGAGGAAATGCTTCATGACGTTGGGTTGGGCAAGGAATTTTGACTAAGACCTTAAAAGCACAGGCAACAAAATCAAAAATAGACAACTGAGATTACATCAAACTAAAAAGCTTTTGCACAACAAAGGAAATAATTAGCAGAGTGAACAGACAGCCTACATGATAGGAGAAAATATTTGCAAACTATACTTCTGACAAGTGGTTAATATCCAGAATATATAAGGAACTTAACTCAACAGCAAAAAATAATAATAATGTGATTAAGAAATGGGCAAAAGATCTTAATAGACATTCCTCAAAAGAAGACATACAGATGACCAACATACATATGAAAAAATGCGCAACATCACTAATCATCAGGGAAATGCAAATAAAAACCATAATGAGATACCACCTCACTCCAGTTAGAATAGCTACTATTAAAAAGACAAAAGAAAACAAGTACTGGTAAGGCTGTAGAGAAAAGGGAGAAAAGGGAGCATTTACAAACTGCTGTTTGAATTGTAAATTAGTACAGCTATTACAGAAAACATTATGGAGTGTCCTCAAAAAATTAAAAATAAAAGTACCTTATCATCTAGCAATCTCACTACTGGGTATATATCCAAAGAAAATGAAATCAGAATGTCAAAGAGATATCTGTACACCTTTGTTTACTGCAGCAATATTTATGATAGCCAAAATATTGACTCAAATTAAGTGTCCAACAAAAAATGAATGAAGAAAATGTGGTATATATACAAAATGGAATACTATTCAGGCACAAAAAAGAATGAAATCCTGTCATTTGTGACAATATGGATGGACCTGGAGAATATGATATTAAGTGAAATAAACCAGGCACAGAAAGACACATACTGCATGATCTCACTCACATGTGGAAACTATTAATAAAAAAATTTAAAGAGGTGATATCATAGATGCAGAAGGCAGAACAGTGGTTACCAGAGACTGAAAAGGAGTGAGGGGAAGATGGGGAGAGGACGGTCATACAGAGCATCATAATTGACATTGGAGACTCAGAAGGGAAAGAGTGAGAACAGGGGTGAAGGATGGAAAGCTACCTATCAGGTGCAATCAACACTATTCAGGTGATGAGTACACTAAAACCCAGACACCGCTACTATACAATTAGTCTATGTAACTAAAAATCATTTGTACCCCTAAATTGATTGGAATAAAAAAAGAGTTGATATCATAGTTGCATTAAAGTAGAATAGTGGTTACCAGAGACTGAGGAAGGGAGGGAGGAGAGGAAAGGGAGAGAGGAGAAGAAAGGGAGGGAGGGGAAAAGGGGAATATGGGGAGAGGGCTGTCAATGGGTGTAAAGTTACAACAGATATGAAGAGTAAGTTTTGCTGTTCTATTGCACAGTAGGGTGACTATGGCTAACATTAAGATATTTTACATTACAAAATACCCAGAAGAGATGTTTTTGACAGTTTTCACCACAAAGAAATGAAAAATGTACAAGATGATGGATATGTTAACTATCCTGATTTCATCTTTATATAACATACAAGGGCTGTCCAGAAAGTATTCAGCCATGAAATATGAAAATTACATATTAATGGCTGGACACTTTCCAGAAAGCCCTCATACATATGCACAGAAATGTCAAATTGTACATCATAAATGTGTACAATTGCAATATGTCAATTAAAAAATAAAATGCTACAATGATGGTAGTATTTTTGGTCAACAGCAGTCCACCTAGTGAGGGTTGATACTTTGGGTCTGAGTGAAGCTGAGAAAAATAAATAAATAAAAATAAGAAATAAAATGTATATAAACTATATTTCAACTCTTTATTACAGTATCTCTCAATATATTCACATATTTTTATAATATTAAATTCCCATATTCCTAAAACATTTTTCATTGCTTATAGTATAAGTTGTGGGCTTCCTGATGATCCAAACATAAATACATTAAGCCATTTTCAAATGGGGAATTGTACTGTAGAGAAACAAATCCTTTCATAATTCATGGACTTTTTTAACAGTAATAATAAAGAACTGCATATTTTTATCTCTTCAGTAGATTATACTTTGATCCTAGCCCTCACTCCATAGAATTTTACAAATAGATAAGGGGGGAGGAGTTCTTCAGAAACAATTATATAAGATAGCTAAAATAAGATGTGCATTTGAAATCCCTAGATTAGAATACAGGCCACAGAATTAAACATGATACTTCTCAAAAACCTAACAAATCAAAATTTCAGGTCTTGGAGGGATAAGTGGTCATCTTATTTTCTTTTCTTTCTAGAATTAAGACTGAAATAATTTCATCCTACTCATGGCTTCGTAATAACCATCTTCTGTGATCCATTCCATCATTTGACTATTTTACAAGCAGAAAATTTATTTTATTTTAATTTTTCAAAGTGCTTTTCTAATAGCATATTACCTTCATAATACTTTATTAAATGAATAAGTCCCTATATGTAGATAAGGAATTACACACACACACACACACACACACACACACACACACACACACACTGTAACATATGTCCAGAGCAGTCTATTATTTTACTATAAAGTTCTACTTCACGAGTTACATGACTTTTCTTTTCAAATCTGTGTTATGAGTCATGTGGTAATAAGGGCTTTTCCCTAATTATATTTCTAATTAAAATTTCCCCATAGATCATTTTTTCCAAACCTTTGATCCTTTATGTGATATGTGAACCTTTCCAGCATTTCTACTCACTAGATGAAATCAACAGTCTCATAAAGTTTTTGAATATTTCTTCATATTTTGCCCAAATATGCTGACTAATCCCTGATTTCATTTTTCCTTTATTATATCTTGCTTGCTTGCTTTTGATATGATTTTCTTAGACTGTACATTAATTTCTGTATTAAGTTATAAACTCTTGCCTTACATCATGTATACTACTGAGTTCACATCTTTCATTGTATCTTTTTTTTTAGTTTCTTATGTATGTATTTATGTATTTCAGAATATTATGGGGGTACAAATGTTTTGGTTACATGGATTGCTTTTGTACCACTTGAGTCAAAGTCATAAGTGTACCCATCACCCAGATAATGTACATTGTGCCTGTTAGGTATGATTTCACCCACCACTTCTCCCCGCTCCCACCTGCATGATTTTCATTGAATTTTACTTCTGTCTGCACACATGAGTGCTGATAAGTTAGTTCCAATTTAAGAGTGAATACATATGGTGTTTGTTTTTTCATTTTTGCTATACTTCACTTAGGAGGATGATCTCCAGTTCCATCCAGATTGTTGCAAAAGGTATGAATTCATTTTTTATGGCTTAGTAGTACTCCATGGTGTACGTATACCACATTTTATTAATCCACTCATGAACTGATGGACACTTGGATTGATTCCACATCTTTGCAATTGTGAATTGTGCTGCAATAAACATTCTAGTGCATGTCTTTTTGATAAAATGACTTTTTTTCCTTTCGGTAAATACTTGGTAGTGGGATTGCTGGATCAAATGGTAGGTCTACTTTTAGTTCTTTGAGGAATCTCCATACTATTTTCCATAGAGGTTGTACTACTTTGCAGTACCACCAACAGTGTATTAGTGTTCCTTTCTCTCTGCATCCACACCAGGATCTATTGTTTTGGGACTTTTTGATAAAAGCCATTCTCACTGGGGTTCGGTGATATCTCTTTGTGGTTTTGATTTGCATTTCTCTGATCATTAGTGACGTTGAGCATTTTTTCATACGTTTATTGGTCATTAGTCTATCTTCTTTTGAAAAGCTCCTATTCATTTCTTTTGCTTTTTAATGGGGTTGTGTGATTTTTTTTCTTGCTGATTTGCTTAAGTTCTTTGTAGATTCTGATTATGAGTCCTTTGTCGTATATATAGCATGTGAATATTTTCTCCCATTCTGTAGGTTGTCTGCTCTGTTGATTTTTTCCTTGGCTGTGCAGAAGCTTTTTTATTTGATCAGGTCCTGTTAATTTATTTTCGTTGTTGTCGTGATTGCCTTTGGGGTCTTCTTCACAAATTATTTGCCTAGGCAAATATCTAGAAGAGTTTTTCCAACATTTTCTTCTAGAATTCTTATGGTTTAATGTCTTAGATTTAAATCTGTTATCCATCTTGAATTAATTTTTGTGAGTAGTGAGAGATATGGATCCTGTTTCAATCTTCTACATGTGGCTATCCAATTTTCCCAGCACCATTTATTGAATAGGGATTATTTTCCCCTATGCATACTGTTCTTTGTTATGTCAAAGATCATGCGGCAATGTGTGGATGGTTTAATATCTGGGTTCTCTGTTCTGTTCCATTGGTCTATGTCTCTATTTTTGTGCCAGTACCATGCTGTTTTGGTTACTATAGCTTTGTAGTAAAGCTTGATATAACCAACCTATTTTTAAATTCTGGAAACAAAAGACATTAACATTAGACTTAAACTATTGATTATAAAGTCGTTTCTGACTTAACTCAAATTATGGTATGTGAAGAATTCATATTGCAACACACAATTGTTGATCTTTATAAAGAGAGTGGCATATCAATTATGCTATTTTTAAGACAATTGTCCCTTGAACATGAAGAAAATAGAAATATTTTGTTAGCAAGTGTTACTTATTGGGTAGCTAGACTGCCTCAGTAAAAGTTCAAGAAGAACAGTAATTTCTCTGGAGCAAAAACAGTTACATAGAGAGAAATTCCACTTTCTGGGGAATACTGAACACTTTTAAACCCCACTCTTCTTAATGAGATAACTGAAAGCACCTACCCCTTCCACCATTCTTTCCATATTCCTTTTCAAGATCTAGGACTTATTTGAGGAAGCAGACCATCTTTTTTCCCACTTGCTGCTTAGAGTTCTTTGCATGTCCCAAAGAACTTTCTGCCTTGTTAATCTCTTCAGACTAGTCAAGGAGACTAAGCTCTCAATTTAAGTGAACAATGGTTAAGCATTCATTGAAATCTCATGAATATTTGTATTCAACTCTTCTATGGAAGCACAGGTGGAGCCTGTGTTTTCTTTTTTTTTTTTTTTTTTTTTTTTGAGACAGAGTCTCACTCTCTTGCCTGGGGCGAGTGCCGTGGCATCAGCCTAGCTCACAGCAACCTCAAACTCCTGGGCTCAAGATATCCTACTGTCTCAGCCTCCCGAGTAGCTGGGACTACAGGCATGCGCCACCATGCCCGGCTAATTTTTTCTATATATATTTTTAGCTGTCCAGTTAATTTTCTTTCTATTTTTTTGGTAGAGACGGGGTCTCGCTCTTGCTCAGGCTGGTCTCGAACTCCTGAGCTCAGAAAGATCCGCCCGCCTCGGCCTCCCAGAGTGCTAGGATTACAGGCGTGAGCCACCGCACCCGGCCGAGCCTGTGTTTTCTACCTCTAAGTTATCAGTGCCTAGCACAGTGTCTGGCTGTGTGCTATCCACATGCATATTTGTTAAGTGTTTCACATAGTGATGCTATTCACATGTAAAAGGGTCTCCTATAATTTTTTAAAGATTAATTCCTTTGGCTCATATATATTTAATACATAGACACATGATACTTTTTAATAAAACTAGATGTTTTTATTTGTAACATTCTCCACATTCTCATTTATAAAACCTCTCCTACCTTTCCCTTGGAGATATGGTTTTATGAGCATCTAGGAAAGTCTTTCTGCCTTTTCACATCTGCTTTCTGATTCAAACTCCCACAGTTTCAATTTTCTCATCAACAAAATGGTGAGCAAATAAGAAACAACCTCTTCCTCATAATATGGCTATGAGGATTAAATGCAGCAATATACCCAAGAGTCGATATACTCGAAAATCCCTGCCAGGCATTCCCAATGCTCAATAAATATCAATTGCTTTTTTTTCCTTCTCTTTTTGTTCTTGCTATGGAAGGAAATGCCATCTACAACTATTTCATTAAGAAAAGATGAAATTCTCCATTTAGACAAAGCCTTTCTCTACCTCAGAAAGTAACCAGACTTACAGGGGTGTGCTACATACAAATACCAGTTGTATAGGTGATGGAGAGCTGAAGTCGGTTCAATAAATCATGAAAAAATACAAAGCTTAACAAAGAAGAGTTTAATTGAAAACCGTAGTACCTCCATCTGCTCCAACATCTTTTATTGAGTCCTGATTATTATTGCCTGAAGGAGATAAGCTTTACACTACTCTGAATGAAGTGAGGTGTGACATTAATTGTTACATTTGAACTCTTACAGATTAGAAATTGTGGAGCTATGTACATGCCATATAATAGCTTTCAGGTCCTACTTTTTTCTATTTTCAGGAGATTATTCTACCTGGAGTATTTTGATGTGTTATATTATTAAAAAATAAATTTTTCACAGGATAATATGTTCCCTAAGACTTTGTTTCATGTGAAAGAAAGGGATACAGTCACACCAATCTAGTAGAAAGCAAGATGTAGTTAGCATCTGCCTTCCTAAGTGCAGGGCCATGCCAATCTGCAGATAAATTACAGATCTGAAAATATTGTCTTTGTTTGGGAAAAGTTCCACTTGCCATGAAAAAAATTTCTGTCTTTGTAAGAACTGATCTCCTGATACAAAAGTAAATTCAGAGGAAGGAGAAAATGAACCAAAATTTAGAAAGTAAGAGTCCAAGCACAAAATTCTAGCAGGAGGAACTCATATTCATATTTAACAGACAAATTACTCATGGACGTTAAGTGGAAGTGGCACAGCTAGCAAGCAGATGAACAGGGATTCAAACTCAGCTGGGTTGTTTTTTTTCCAAACATGGTTGGTTCCACTTCTCCCTTTTTAAGAACAACAGACTCAGAAGACTGTTGCTACAATCAAATTAATAATGTAGAAGAAATGTGCTTTAAAGCTGCAGGATGGAGGTGTCGGGAAAGTACATGGACACACTCTGAGCCAGGTTCCCCATCATTACAATGGAATGTTGTGAAAACAAAATTGGATGAAATTCTAAGAACACTTTAGAAAGTTAAAATGCTATAAAGTATTTTAATTTCATTTATATTTATTTATAGCAAACAAGTAAGGAAGCAGAGAGCCACATGCCTTGAGACCCTCATTCCTTTCCTCTTACCTTTCCTTCTCACTTCTCTTCCATCTCTCTCGTCATATATTCCCATACACATGTACTTAAAGAGAGTTAAGTCCTTAAAACAAATTCCTAAGAAAATAAAAAGAGAAGGTAAAAACAGTGTTGAAAATCTTCAGGGAGGAAGGTAACTATAATTCATAGCTTAGTGCAGCAGTCTCAAAATTCTTTCAGAATTACAATGATATCATTATTTATTTAATTTCTAAGAGCTTCTTAAGGGTAGAAGTGATATCTTAAGGTTTTTCGTATTTTCAGCAAGTAGCACAGTAAAGAAAATTGAATAAATGTTTATTGTCGATAGAGAATATATAGACACACATGTACAATGATTAATTGATATTGAATTCCTTTGCTATACGAACTTTGTTGCAACCCTCTTTTGAGATAACTGAAGCAATTATGGGAGTTTCAAAAGCAGATTAAAAATTTTTTTATTTTGCAAGGGGAAACAAGAATAATTAAAAATTCTAATTAAGAGGCCAGTCAGTAGGGAGAAACCAGATAATTATGGTGTCATCGAAGGCAAGAGAAGAATTTTATTTCAAGAAGAAAATGGATAGTGTCAATATCTACAATAAGGTCAAATATGATATGTAAGGAAAAGTGTCCAAAGGATTTAAGCAACAAGGAGGACATTTATAAACTCATCAAAAGTAGTAAGTTGATTAAGTCTTCTAATATGATTATAGTTTAGTTTATTGAAACAATAAATATAATAAATAACAAAATGTCTAAGTTATCTCACGCTGATTTATTAATACGTAAAAGACACAAATGGCCACATGAATGCATTCAACAAATACAAACAAATACAAATACAAACTGAGCACTCACTAGGACTGTGCTGGACACTGGGGATAAAAAGCAAATAGCATGAATTTTTAGGCTAATATTCCTCTAACTTACCATTTTTCTTCAACTTTCTTTGCATCAAAATCACCTCGAGGAGGTTTTGGAAAATACATTAGGAAAATATATAATTCCCATTTGGATTTAGCTCAAAACTGAGTGAATATAAGACCAAGGTATTTATATTTTTATAGACTCTAAAGATAATTTTAATGCACATCAATGTTTTAAATCACTAACATATCAACCCTCTAAAGTCATAATGTAAAGACAAATCTGTGGTTTCTATTCCTATTTCAGCAAGATTGAGAACTAAGATAACCTAAAAATTCTCATGCTCAAACACCAGGAAATGCTGGGTGGAATGTAATACAATTCTAATTCTAGATAAAATGTAGGGGATGAAAAAGATCTTGGCTGTTGTGGTAACAACAAGGAAAACCTATACCAAAGAGAAGTCATATTTTTTTATGTGACTAAGGAAGAATGAATGCTGCAAGGAAGCCTTAATAAACTAACACCTTTCATACATGGGGATAGGTACTTGGTCTAGAAAGGGAAGACTATAGAGACAAATGCTAAAGAAGAGGTCACACATGACTTTGAATGACAATGTAGGCTGAACTGGAGTATAGAAAAGGCCCAAGCACAAAAACAAATTGCTGATCTGACAATTCTCTCCACTAGCAATACCCCCACATTTTGCAAAGAGAGCTGCAGTAGAGGAGAGACTGAAAACATAATCCTGTGCATTCTCATAATGACTGGATTCTTGAGTCCCATAGGTGATGAATCCAAAGAATAAGCAACATGTTGGAAGTTGCAGCCAAGTCATTCCCAGCTCAAAAATTTACAAGACAAAAAGCTACAGCTAATTAAAGCTGTAGCCCAGTCTCACCTCAACACAATATGCAAAGGACTCTAAATGATCAGGACTTTGCCCTAATCACATAACCAAGGGAAGAGATTTCATTCTCTGGACTACAAAGCAAGCAATATTATACTTCAATCTCTCCTCTTCCATGCACAATATCTGGAATAAAATTCTTAAAAAAAATGCAGAAAATTCAAATCTAAGGAAAAAATCTAATGTTACAAATAGAAAACAAATAGTAAGATGATGGACTTATACCAAAATCCTATAATTATGTTAGATGTACATGGGAGAAAATTCCAATTAATAGTCAGTCATTGTCAGACCGGATTAAAAAGTCAAGAACCAACTGAATGTTGTTTACATAAGACATGTTTTAAATTTATAGATTCTAATAGGTTTAAAAGGAAGGGAAACGATATCAAGGCAAATAATAATCATTAGAAAATTGAAGCAATCATATTAACATACAAATTGGACTTCAAGACAAAAAGTGATATAGGAAAAAAATTGATCTTTGGTAAAAGGTTAACTTACCAAGAAGAAATAACAATCCTAAAGATGTATACACCTAATAATACAACTTCAAAATATATGAAGCATCCATTGATAGTATGGGGCATACTCTTGCCGGTGAACAGAGCAAGCATTCCATTGAACTACAAGTTTCAGCTGCTGCTAGACATTCTGGACTCCTTGTTTTCAGGGACTAGCAGGCAAGAAGAAGAGTTATATTGTCCACGGTAATTAACTATGAACAGGAGGATAAGTAGAGTTAGTTTGCTTAATGTGGACAGGGGAGAATATATGTGGAATCCAAGTTATCCACCTGGATGGCAACTGGTACTCTTTTACCCCATGGTATCTGTAAATATGCATTTCTAGCAACTCTGGACTGAAAATGATTACTAAAGGTTCAGACCACTCTAAAAGGATGATTTGGGTCACACCAGCTGGTAAGCTACCAAGATCTAAAAAGGCGATACCTAAGGGCCAAGAGAATTTGGAATGGAGAGTGGAAACTGCAAAGGATGTGTACCAGTTTTAACACCAACATCAACTGTAGATATTGCAGCTGTAGTTTGTTTTCCTAATCTTCTTGTAAGTTTCCCATCAGGAAGACTGGAATCATGAATAAGCTGATCCCTGAATTTGTGTGAGAAGTAGATCTATGATGTAAGGGATAGTTTGTGGCAATCATAAAAATGCACCCTTTAAGTCTACTACTGCAGGGATTGTAACTGAAAGGCCCAGATGCTATGTACTGACTACATCACTGCATCCTGGCCAAGGGACTGCTTCCTCCGAGTTGCACCCAACCAATGGCTCAGCGTGGTAGAGATACTAAGGCTGGCCCTTTCTGTCAGATTTGGGGCTCCTCTGACAGACACCTTTGGCTTGAAGCCTCTTCACTGGCCTTGCCAAAACTTCGTAAAACTGCATTGCAGTCTCTTGAACCTTTCTTCCTTCTTTCTTTCCTTCCTTCCCCTCTCTCCTTCATAAACATCAATATGTATTGCAATCAGAGGGTTCTTCCAGCCTCCTACAGCTCCAAAGGTATAGGCCATAAACTTGGCTATCTCTGTGCAGGGCTAACTCTGCAGGCACATAGAATACAAGATCTATGGAAACACGGCTACCTTCATCTAGATTTCAAAGGATGCTTCAGAGAGCCTTGTATTCCAGGCAGAGCCTGGAGCCTTTCAAATCCAACCCCTGCTTCACTGTGTCTGGAAGATGGGATGTGGAGTCAAAGACAATTATTCTCAAGCCTTAAGATTTAATGTTGTTTTTCCTGTTGGGTTTTGTACTTACACGGGACCTGTTCCCCTTTCTTCTTGCTTATTTCTCTCTTTTAGAATGGAAATGTCTATCTTATGCCTGTCTTACGTGGAAGCACATAACTGGTTTGATTTCACAGGCTCACAGCTAGAGGGGAATTTGTCTCAGGATGAGTAGTACCCTGGGCCTCGCCTATATTGGATTTAGATGATATTTGGATGAGACTTTGGATTTAGACTTTAAAGATGATGCTGGAATGAATTAAGACTTTTGGGGGCTACCAGGAGGGAATTAATGTATTTTGCATGTGAGAAGGACATGAATTTGGAGAGGGACGAGGGTGGAATGATATGGTTTGAATGATGTTGTCACCTCTAAAATTCATGTTAAAACTTAATTTCCTATGCAACAGTATTAAAAGGTGTAGCCTTTGGGAGGCGATCAAGTCATGAGGACCCCAGCCCCATAAATGGAATTAGCATCCTTAAAAAAGGGCTCAAAGGTTAAGAAAGTGCTCCCTTGCCCTTCCTTCCCCCTTCCACCACGTAAGGACACAGCTAGAAAGCATCATCTTGGAAGCAGAAAGCAGCCTTCAACAGACACCAATGTTGGTGCCTTCATATTGGATACCTCAGCCTCCAGAACTGTGAGAAATAAACTTTTGTTTTTTTATAAGTTACCCAGTAAGGTATTTCATTATAGCAGTGCAAACAGACTAAGACACTTAGTTAATCTAACTAGGGGTTTTATAGGGGCCAAGGGGAAACATCTCCCTTGGCCCTCTGAAGGTTCACTGAAAATCACTGACATTAGGCAGATTAAGAGGAGAAAAGGCATACAAATTTATATAATGTGTATACACGGGAGCCTTCAAAATGAAGACCCAACCCCCTAATGGGTGCAGAAGCTTGTATACCATCTCCAGGTTATAGAAAGAATGCAGGCTCGGAACATGGCCCAAAACAGGTTTTGGTGGGAAATTAGGTTTTAATGGCAAATAGATTATGGGAAAGAGAGAAGAAGAGACTTAGCTACTAGAAGTGGTCTTGTTATATAGATGAAACATTATAGGCAGCATCCCTCAGAGACAATAAATAGTAAATGTTTCTTTTAGACCTGTAAAGGTGTCAGACTCAGTTACTCTTTCCTAGATATGAATAAGGGAAGGCCTGGCTGCATTAATGCAGATTCTCTATAGATGCAAATTTCCCCCACAAAGGACAGCTTTGCAGGGCTATTTCTGTTTTCTGGCTCACCGAGCAGCCACCTTAAAATATGTCGAAGAAATATATTTTGGGGTAAAATATTTTGTTTTCCTTCAGTTTTTAATTTTGTTGATTTTTTCAAATAATCACCTCTTAGTTTTACTGATTTTTCCTATTATTTATCTATTAATTCTTTCCTGTATTTCTGCTCTAATCATATTTCCTTCCTTCTGCTAACTTTGGGCTTAGTTTGTTATTCTTTTTCTATTCCTTGAGGTGTAAAGTAAGGTTGTTTATTTCAGATATTTCTTTTTTCTTAAATTTTATTTTAATTATTGTTAACAGGGAAAAGAACTACAGACTCTATAACATAATTTAAAGATGTTTATTCTATACCCAAAATGTGTGACTGTGGCCTGGAGAATATGATCTCAAGAAGTCTTGAGAAAATGTTCCCAAGGCTACCAGGTTACAGTTTGGATGTATATATCCATGGAAATAGGAATTACAGGTAAAACCACACATCAATACATGGAAGGTATACATTGATTCTGCCAGAAAAGGCAGAACATCTTGAAGCAGGAGCTTACAAATTATAGGTTGGTTGTAGGGATTCTTTAGTTGGCACTTTGTTGAAATAAGTTAAGCTTTGACTAAGAAAGATCTGTAGAAAGAAATGATTGAGTTAAGATAGAAGATCTGCTAGGATGCTTGAGTTAAGATAATGGATCTTCCATCTGTCGTGTGATGCTACACTGGAATCAGGTTGGAAACTAAGTCACATTATACCGGATTAAACTTGCTTAATGAGATTTTATCATTTGTAGGTGTGACTCATCACATCTCTTAGAAAGGAATTTGGGCAAGAGGTAAAAAGTGTCAGACTTCAGTCTTCGTGGTCTAGCCCAAAATGTCAGTCTTTCTTCTTCTTTAACATAGGTATTTTATCCCTATAAACTTCTTTCTTAATACTGCTTTTGCTGCATTACATAATATTTGATATGTTGTGTTTTAATTTTTGTTTGCTTTAAGATATTTTCTAATTTCCCTTTTGACTTCTTCTTTGTCTCACTGGTTGTTCAAGATCATGTCGTTTAATTTCCATATATTTGTGACTTTTTCAGTTTTCTTCTGCCATTAATTTCTAATTTCATTCCACTGTAGTTGGAAAATATACTTGGTATGATTTCAATCTTCTTAAGTTTCTTAGACTTAACGTTTTTACCTAATACGTATCTATCCTGGAGAACATTTTGTGTGCACTTGAGAAGAAGGTTTATTCTGTTGCTGTTCAGTGGAATGTCCTGCATATGCCTCTCAGGTCCATTTGGTCTAGAGTGTCGTTCAAGTCCTTTGCATCTTTATGATTTTCTGCCTGTACGTTCTATTCATTATTGAAAGTGGGGTATTGAAACCCCCTATTAGTGCTGTGTTACTCTTTATTTTATCCTTCAGTTTTGTCAATGTTTGCTCCAGATATTTCATTGCTCTGATGTTTGTTACATATATATTATATTTTATAATTTTTTAAACTTCTTGGTGAAATGACCCTTTTATCATTATGTATACATATACAATATTTCTTTGACTCTTTTGACAGTTTTTGAATTAAAGTCTATTCTGTTTGATGTAAATATGACCACCACTTTTGTCTTTTGGTTTTCATTTGTATAGAAAATCTTTTTCCATTTTTCAGGCTGTGTGGTTTTAAATCTAAAGTGATTCTCTAATAAGAATCATTCAACTATATGGCACATAGTTGAGTCTTGGATTTTTTTTAAAAAAACACGTTCAGCCACTCTATGTCTTTTGATTGAGGAATTTAATCCATTTACATTTAAAGTAATAATTGATAGGAAAGGACTTACTATTAACATTTTGTTAACTGTTTTCTGTCTGTCTTAATTGCTTTTTTGTCCCTATTTTTCTCTCTTGCTGTCTCCATTTATGTTTCATCAATTTTTGTGTAGTGACATGCTTTGATTCCTTTCTCGCTTACTTTGTGAATCTTCCATAGATATTTCCTTTGTGGTTACAAAAAAGCTTCCAAAAACCATATTATAGTTATAACAATCTATTTTAAGTGAGCATCCACTGATACTTTGTTTTGCACATTCAAGAGTAAGGGTAAAATGAAGACACTTTAAAGCAATCAAAGCTTGAGAGAATTTACCACACATACTCTCACTGAGTAAACCACTAAATTTTTAATAAGAAATAAATTGAATGAACAAGGAAAGAATGGGTTGGAAAAAAACACTGTGAGCAAATAAATTGCCAAACTTTTGGGTCAATCTGAACAAACACCGACACTAAAAAAATCACACACAAAAAAGGGATATAAAAACTAAATAAAAAAAATGCTGCAAATAGCATGTAAAATGGTAGAAAGTAGTAGAAATTAAAGCTTTCTAAGCTCTATGTATCGTTCTGGAGAAGGACAGAAATATTGATGAAATTAGACTGCCAATTTAGGTATGCATGTCTTTATAATGATCCAAATATATTTCTCAGGTCATAATCCCAGTAGAAACTAGACCTGTTCATTTCCCTTTGCTTACCCTCAGTTCAGCAGTTTAAGAAAGTAATAAGTCACTAACTACAATTCTATATCTATGGTAACAAATTTACTACCAGTAAAGCTATGTCATGATTACCTCCCTCTTCAGAGAGCTATGAGCACCTCACTTTTCTTTCCTATCAGCAGTCGAATGTCTCCTCCTCATCTCTCCCCACCTCTTCTTTTGAGCTTGATTCAAGACTTCTCTTTTTATTTCAAACCAGGTGGTATAGTATAATCACTAATGAGTATCTAAATCACCTGGAGAAAGCTTTGCAAAAATATATATACACTGGATTCCACATTTACATTCCAGATGTACTTATGCAACAGGACTGAGATAAGTTCCAGGCAGAAATGTTTTTTAAAAGTTTCTTTCCATCCAAGTCATTCTGATACACAGCCCATGATCATCAAATGAGATCTACTTACATTTTCCAGGATACCATGCAGGAAGATATCATTTATAACAAGGCCCTATCATGCAATGAATCTACCCTGAAAAATAACTTCCTATAATAAAATCAGAATATATCTGCTTAGTCTATAATGTGGTACCTTTCAAAATTCCTTTTTTCCTTATTTTACAGCAATATATGTTCATTACAGAATAATGAAAATACGAGAAGAGCATATAATTGTTCTTAATTTTAATTTTTTATATTTTTATTCTACTATGTGTGTGTATATGTATATATTTGCTAAAAAATTAATTTTATGTTTTATATACAAGTTTATTCTTATCTTTCTTCACATAAGGTTACATTGTGGTCATTCTTCAATGCCTTTATAAAAATATTCCAACACTTGAATTTTTGTTTTATATTTCATCATATAGATGTATTATGATTTACCTGTACAGTCTACACTGTTAAACATTTAATAGTTTTCCATTTTCTACTAAGATAAATAATGATGTGAAATTCTTCGGTATAAATCTCTCTGCTCATATTTGATTATTTCCTTAAGAGAGAGTCTCAGGAATGGGATTAGTGGGGGTGAACACTTTCAAGGCTCTTCATTCCAGATATGTTGTATTGAGAATCTGTTATTTACGTAGGGTTTATTTCTTTACGGATGGTCACACTACCTTAGAAAATCTATAATCTTTTATGGATCATTATGAAATATGTGATCTAGGGATAGAATATTTTAATCTTCATAGAGTAGACAGCGATGGCAGAGAAGTTAAGAGACCCAAGCTCTTTTCCCTTCATTACAACTTACTTGCTATGTGCCCAATAGCAATTCACTGAGCTATTTTGTTGAAAAACTGCCTCAAGGTTCTACAGAGTGAGGAAGAACAGGAAGGTTACATTCACATTCTCTTGAAGATTGGACTGTGTGCTATAAAATCCAAGCAGACAAAACGAGATATAAAATGAAGAGTAGAATCTAACACACAAGAGTAAACAAGTGACTTTATTACTTCAGGGGTGATATTGCAAAGGATTACACCTAACATATCTGTAGAAGTTTCCAAAATTGAAACATCTTGTTGCCTTTTATAAGCAGGCATTTTCTTTCTGTTTAAACTCCTAAAATTTTTCATTTTAACAAAGCAAATTCACTTTATAAAGATAGCATTGTTCCATAATTATTTCTTGTCTAACTTTTTTTTAACATTTTTACATTATCTAATTTTTATATTTCCTTCTTCCTCTTCCTTTCTCAAATGCTCATTTAAATTTAATATAGGACATGGTTAGTTATTTTTAAAGCATCAACAATAGAATGTCTTCTGAAGTGATGCTGATTTGGTGGAAGCAGGAGCCTATTTTAAATGAAACATCTCTTGCAGTTTTAAATTTTGTAGAAACTTCTGGTAATTTATAAAAATCATTTTTCTACAAATGTTTATGAGCAATTTATATGTGTCCAGCACTGTGGCAGACAATAAAGATTCAGAAAACAATAAGATACGGGATGTCTCTGTGAGAGACATAACTGTATACAAATAATTACAGTAATATAGGTAAGCACTACTAGACATGAAGGAACATTCAGGCTGGGGTAAAAAATGACAAATTAAGCCTTGTGATCAGGTCTGGAAAAACTTCTCAGAGGAGGTAACTTTTGAATAGACAAAAAAGGAGTAAGTCTTCACAGCAGCGAAAAGAAGAAACACAATAAAAGCAAAGGGGATAGCATGTTGCATTAAAAGAACACAGAATTATAGAATATGATTGATAATATGAGTGGTTAGAAAACATCTCCTATTATGGAAGAATTCTCTACTAAAATACATTCTATCACCCTTCACCATCAAGTGTCACTTCTCTTTTTGCTGTAATCCATAAGAGTTTATGAGAAATCGTTTTATTTGGTGTTTTTATATAGATATTTTGCATAACCCTCCCCAAACTAAAACTGATTTTTAAATGAAATTTGAAGAAAATATGAAAAAAAAATCATTCAATGATTGTGATAGAATCAGAGGGCTATGAGCCTTCAGGATTTGAAATGTTTGCCACAGGGATAAATAACTAAGCAAAACTTCAAGAAGCTGAAGGTACATAAAAGAGACAGTTTCCCAATAACTCAAGCCCGCTGTTAGGAGCAGCATTTCCAGGAGAGCTGAGCAGAGTACAGAAGAATCTGGAATTCTTCTCAGGTCTCAGTGAGTTTCTGATCAGAACTTTGATCTCTTTGGAGTGAGGCATGACACAAATGCAAAGCATTTATTACTAAGTTTTCACAGAAAAAAAAGATTATCTCAGAAAAATTTAAGGGCTGAACATTAAAATTTCAACCTACCCAAACAACACTCTATTTTATGACTAGCAGCCTGCTAAATTAAAAAAAGAAAAATTAAAATGTTATGAGCAATTAACATCTCTCATATTTATGCAGTATTTCCATACAAATGTCTATGAAATGTTAAGGCGGATGATGGCTGGCGGCACTCCAGGGCTCTGCGGAGCACACAGCACATCCGTAGCTCCCATTCGTCTCCATCAGCAGAGGCTGCAATTCAGAGATAATCAAGTTCTTCTCCCCTTCTCTATCTGCAACTATTCATTTCTTTTTTCTTTTTTTCCCCCTCCCCATTGAAAATCGAATTCAATGACTTAAAATTTATCTTTAGAAAAACTACATAGAAAAAGAGATAAATTAAACTACATTGGAAGATTTACTATGAGAGAATGTAATGTGGGAAGTGTTCACTGTTTTCCCTAGTATTTCCTGGAATGAAACCTTCAGCCAAAAAAAGGAGAATTTTATTATCTGTTCAGCAGAAGCTAAAGCAAAGACTAGCCTGTCAGATACAGAACTACAGAAAGCACAGTGGAAAGTTAGAAGGAAGAAGCACATTCTAGGAGTAATCTATACATACTCTCTGAGAGCAACTTTCCTCTCAAGTGGCAACAGCAAATTACTCAAAATTTCCAGATCAGGAAAACATTTGATATTTAATAAGAACTAATCATGTCCTCTATTTCATAGGTTGGCACATTTATTCCTCGTAACAACCTTGGAAATAGAAAATATTGTGCCCACTCTTACAGATGAGGAAACTAAATACCAAGGAAATTATTAATAAGTAAAAAATGTTGCTGGTAACTGAGACTTGATCTCTATAGATTGTTAAATCATATAATATTTTCCTTGTACTGAGCCACTTCACATGAATTTCTCTATTTCAGCAACTCCTTTGCTGCTTATTTTTTCCCCACAGACTTATACCCAGCTGAAATCCACTACATCCAGATCGATTACTAACATCTGCCCCATAAATACATGAAAATCCAGTTTGTAATTTTCTTACTCCTTTCTCTTTATCCAGGTCACAGCAAGCCGATCCCATATAACTTGGACTTTTGATTAAGGTCTTAATTCAAATTTACTTAAAGGGAGGAGGAATATCCTTTCACGGGTCACTCCAAGCCAGAGGGCCATCAAAAATACATTCAATGACGTGTATATTTAAGCTCGACTTTTGCTACTTTGGTAATCTTTATCCAGTGGTTTATTGCCATGGAAAATGTATGGTAATAATGCAATCCAATCCTCCCCTACATACTAGGTATGAGCCCCACCCATTTCAAGTAACCCCAATTCCATTCCAATCAGACCTTCACAATTAAGAAAGTGAAGAACAGAAGTCGGCAGGTTATATAGCATTTTAGTTGTTTGTTTGTCATTAATATATAATGCTCATGAAGAATGTTGGGCCAAAAAGATCGATTACTTGTTCTTTTTATCAAAGAGATTTCCTTTCTGTGTTTTCCTTTATCTTCATAAAAGTGGCATAATAATGAATGAGAAGATATCATTATCCTCATTTTCATATGACAAAATTGTGAAAGATATTTCCAAATACCTTAGTTCAAGATATACATGTCCTGTTACATACATAAACCAGCATATGCTTTACCCATAATTCCTGAGAATGGCCTGATATTAATTTATTTTTGTTATGTACTCCATGTACCTATGGAGATTTAGGAATAGTCTGTTTAATTTAGATTCTTCTCCCATTGGTACATTCAACACAGCTAAAGACAACTAATAAAATTGATAAATCTGAATATGTTTGCCCCCTTATTTCATATTTGAGGACACTTTTCCAGAATTTTACTGTGGATTTGGAGTCTGACTGATTCAACTCAAGGCAGAAACTTTATTTGTGTTTTGGGGGCTACTTTTTATCTGCCCTACATACAGAAGATTTCCATCATGAATTGATTCTTTTGTAAGAGGTGAGAGGTGGGGATTCAGTTTCAATCTTCTGCATGTAGTTTTCCAGTTTTCCAGCAGCATTTATTGAAAAGAGATTCTTTTCCCCAGTGTATATTTTTGTCTGCTTCATCAAAGATTAGATGACAATATGCGGATAGTTTCATTTCTGGGTTCTCAGTCCTGTTCCAAAGGTCTATATCTTTGTTCTTGTGTCAGTACCATGCTGTTTTGGTTACTACAGCCTTGTAACAAAGCTTGGAGTCTGGTAGACTGATATCTCCCAGTTTGTTCTTTTCACTGGTGGTTTGGGGGTTGGGGGTGGGTAACTCACAACTAATAGATGGGGGAAGGGCATGTCTCTAATCTTGGCCTGAGTGAGGCAAAGTCATAACATGTAACCAAGTGTTTGTACCCCCATAATATCCTGAAATTAAAAAAAAAGACACTCAAATGCACACCATGCATACATATACAAGCACATTGTGTATTTTTATGTGCATATGTACATACACATACATATATGAATCTCTTTTTCTTTTTCCCTTTTTTTCCCAAAAATGTTTTCTGTAAGAACTTTTTCTTAACAGAAGGTTTAATTAATAAAAAAAATAATAATAATAGAGAAGATTGCCATTGAGGAAAGGGGAGATAAGAATTCCCATTCTTATTTAATTTTGTATTATTACTCAGAAATGTATCCTCTTTATGTCCCAAAATAGAAGCTTCCAAATTGAACTGACTTCTAGATTTCCATAAGATCAATTATTCTCAGCCAGCATCTTTAGAACCACGTGAGATTCATCAAAATACAGTCTATCACTCAAGCCATTGCTGCTTTAGAATTCTATTATACAAAAGCTCTCCAATGTAGTGATATAAATTATCTAAAGATATTAATGACTGTAAATGTGGCTACATTGCAGTTCATGTACAATATTAAGCTCAATTAAGGATGACCCAATACTGGAAAAAGCATTTTTTTCAACACTTAGTTGACTCAGACTTGAACCCATGTCCCAAGTGTGAGCAAGCATCATATTCTCCTTTATAAGTTAGAGAGCACATAAAACATCTTAGGGATATTATTACACTGTTCAAAAGAAGAATGGAGACAGTATTTTTGTGTCCACCACAGCACCCAGTGTTCCTGGTAAATGTAATATTTATCCAAAGGACCAAACTAAAACCTAATGACATCTTTGACTCCTCTATCTCCTTTATGACTCACAACCAACTGATTAACTCCCTCTCTGCCACACACACATGCTCATAGACACACACACACACACACATACACACACACACACATTTCCATCCTCATCATTATAGCAACTCACTCCCTCATCATCTTGTTCTATCATCCCAAAATAATTTATTGACCATTTCACTATATTGTACCAAATAACATGTTAGTTATTGGGCATACAAAACAATGACATGAAAAAAGCAGAAATCAAAGATTTCACATCTATCACAAGTAGATGTAAAAACTGATGCATAATCAATTAGACATAGCATGTTAAATATCCGAGAAATGTGTAATAACAGAAAACCAATTTTCCTTGAGAGAGTCAGATGTATATATGTGGTTTTGAAGGCCTAGTTTGAGAAGTAGATGAGAAGCAAGGAAGACTGTGTCAAGGAGAGGAAATAGTATGTGCAAGGCAATGAGGTGCTAAAGATCAAGGCACATTGAGAGATTCAAGTAGCTCAACGTTCCTGAAACAGAGGTATACGATAGTTTCTTAAGTGGCCTTTTCGACAGCAGCATCTTCTCAATCAAACCCTTCCTCGTAGGGCTACCATTTATTTTTCTAAAACATACATCTGGTCCTGTGATGCAAGTGCTCAAAAAAATTATGTATCCCTACTACCTACAGTGTAAGACAAAAACTCTGTAGCCAAGTATTCACAGCTCAGGCTTGAAACAGGACAACAGGCACAGCATATTGGCAGTGGTGGCAGTAGGAGGATTTTGAGTCAGCTATTTTAACATGATGAATTTAACATTTCCACCAGAAAATGGTCACATCAAAACATAACAGCACTTTTTTTATTTAGTTAAACTAATCATTCTCAGGTGCATATTATAAACCAAGGATTCTTATAGATGCTTCAAATATACCAAGGACCAAAACGGATAAAGATCCATACCCGGTGTACCTAAATTCTAGTGAAATGAGATGAGACGATAAAAGTAAACTATAAGAAAGGAAATTAATTCATTATAATATAATAAGCACAATCAAGAAGAAATTGAAAAGTAAAGAGAATCAAGTATGCTGGGTTTAGAAAAAAGGATACTGGGAAATTTTTTATATGGTTATCAGGATGGAATTCATGAAGAAAGTAACACATGAATAAAGACTTTGTGTTGCTAAGAAAGTTAGCCATGAAGATATCAGAGGAAAAGTGTTCCTGGCAAAAGAAGTTGCCAATCCAAGGGCTCTTTAAGCAGAAAAAGGCCATGACGTGTTCAAGGAATAACAATGAGACAAGTATGGCTGGAATAGAGGAAGTGAGGCAAAGAGTAGTATAAGATGAGGGCATAGAGTATACTATGAAGAAACAGATTATTTGGGGACTTGGAGTATATTGGAAAGATGTTACCTTTTATTCTGAGTGAAATAAGAAACTATTGCAGAGCACTGAGCAGAATAACATGACCTGATTTACATTTTGGAGACATCACTCTAGCTACTGTCTTCAGAATACATTGAAGTGGAAAAGGGAAGGAACAGAGAGCAAAGTAGATGTTGCATTCATTGGAGAGAAAGATGATGGCAGATCAGAACAAGGTGGCATCAATAAAAATGATAAGATGTGGTCAGATTCTGAATATAGTTTTAAGGTAGAAATAACAGAATGTCCTAACAGATTGAATGAAGATTGTAAGACAAAGAGAACAATCAAGTATAACTCCAATATTTTCTCAGTTTTCATTTTTTTGTTGTTTTTGGTCTGAAAAAAGAAAACTGGAGTTGTCATCAAATTTAATGAAAGACTGCAGATGTAGGGGTAGATTTCACATTAAATGTAAATAATCTAAACACCCTAATAAAAAAGCAGATATTGTCAGATTGGATAAGAAAGCAAGACCCAACCACATGGTATCCACAAGAAACCCACCTTAAATATATATATATATTTATATTTATATATATATAAATAGCTTAAAGGTAAAAGGATAGAAAAAGTGACTCCATGCTAACATTAATCAAAAGATAGCAGAAGTGGCTATATTGGTAAGACACAAAGTAGATTTCAAAGCACAGAATACTGCCTGAGATAAAGAGATCATTTCATAATGATAAATGGGTCAAATCATTATGAGGACCTAAAAACCCTAAATTTTTATGCCTCTAACAGCAAAGTTTCAAAATGCATAAAGCAAATACTGACAGAACTTCAAAGAGAAATAAACCAATCCACAGTTGTAGTCAGAGAATTCAATAGCCCTCTAACGATTAATAGAACAAGGAGACTCAAAATCAGTAAAAATGTAATATACTTGAACAACACTATCAATCACCTCAATCTAATTTTCATTGAGAAGACACTTAACCCTATTACATCAGAATACACATTCTTCTCAAGTGTACATGGTCTATTTCCCAGAGCAGGCCTTATTCTTGGCCACAAATTAATTCTCAATAAGTTTAAGATAATTAAATTTATTCAAAGTATATTCTCTGATCATAATGGAATTAAATTAGAAATCAATAACAGACCCTCACAATACCCTGAAATAAAAAAAAAACTAAAATTAAAAATTTAGTTTCTCAGTCAAAAAAAAAAAAGAAATCAATAACAGAAATTTTCCAAATACTTGGAAATTGAATAACATAGTTGTAAATAACCTAAGTGTCAAAGAATAAATCAAAAGGCAGTTAGAAAGTATTCCAAACTAAATGAAGAAACAACATTAAAATTTGTAGATGCCACTAAAGCAGTATTTGGAGGGAAAGTTACAGCCCTAAAGTACAAAGTAGAAGAAAGATGTTAAATTAATATCAGGTTCTACCTAAGAATACAGAAAATGAAGAGCAAAATGAACTCAAAGCAACCAGAAGAAAGAAAAAATAAAGATTAGAGCACAAATCACTAAAGTAGGAGACAGAAAAACAACGGAGAATATTAATAAAACAAAACTCAATCTTTGGGATTAATAAAATTAATCTACTTCTAGCCATACTGATCAGGGAGAATACACAAATTACAAATATCAGGAATGAAAGAGGTAACGAACTATAAATTTACTGTTATTGAGGACATAATATGGAAATATTTTTATAATTTTATACAAATAAACTCAATAACTTAGATTGAATAAAAATACCTTGAAGACAAATTACCAAATCTTAAGAAGAAATAGGTATTCTGAATAGTCCTATATTTATTTAAAAAAATAAATTTGTTGTTGAAGATCTTCCCACAAAGAATACTCCAGGACAGATGGTTCAATGGTGAATTCCACCAACTATTTACTAAAGAAATAATAACACTTTTACATTAATCATCCACAATATTGAAGGAAAGCCAATACTTCCTAACTCATTCTATGAGGCCAGCTTTACACTGACACCAAAACCAGACAAATTATGAGAAAAGAAAATTACAGACCAATGTCCTTCACAAACATAGATACAATAATTCTTGTTTTTGTGTTTTTTTAACAGACACAATAATTCTTAACACAATGTTAGCAAATTACATCCAACAATATATAAAAAGACTAATATAATCAAATGAGCTTTTTCAGATATGCAAGGTTGATTCAATCATTCAGAAGTCAATCAGTGTAATTCCCTAGAGCAACAAACTAAAATGGAAAAACCACATGATCATCTCAATAGATACAGAAAAAGCATTTGACAAAATACGACATGGATTCTTGATAAAAAAAAGTCTCACCAAACTAGAAACAGAAGGGAACTTGCTCAAGTTGACAAAGGGCATCTACAAAACATCTACTCCTCCTAAGAACAAGAATAAGACCAGGATGTCTTCTCTCCTTTCTTCTATTCGACATTATACTGGAAGTTTTATCCAGTGTGATAAGGCAAATAAATAAATAAATAAAAGGCATCCAAGCTGGGTGGATTACAGCTCACACCTGGAATCCCTGCAGTTTGGAAGACCTAGACAGGAGGATCGCTTGAGGCTAGGAGTTCAAGACCAGCCCAGGAAATATATTGAGACCCCGTGTCTACAAAAAATAAAAAACAAAATTAGCTAGGCATAGTAGTGCATGCCTATCGCCCCAGCTACTTGGAAGGCTGAGGCAAGGAGGATCACTTGAGCCCAGGATTTCAAGGCTGTAGTGGGCTATGATCATGCCACTGCACTCCAGCCTGGATGACAGAGCAAGACCCTATCTCTGAAAAAAAACAAAACAAAACAAAAAAAAGGAACTTGGCAACTATATTGAAAAGAAAAAAATAAAATTTTTGTCATGAGTTACAGATGATATGATCATCATACAAAATCTGACAAAATCTGCAAAAAAAAAGATACTAAAACTAATGAGTGAGTTTAACAAGTTTGCAGGATTCAAGATCAATATGCAAAAATCAATTTTATCTTTATATACAAGCAATAAACAATTGGGTATTGAAAAAAACATCATTTATAACACAAAGTATATGAAGTATGTAGGAATAAATCTAACAAAAATTTGCAGTACCTATATGCTGAAAACTACAAAACATTGCTGAAAAAAATTAAAGAAAGCCTACATAGAGATAAACCATATTCATGGGTTAGAAAATTCAATATTTTTAAGATATCAATTTCCTTAAAAAAGATCCATAGATTCCATGCAAGCCCAATTAAAATCCCACCAGGTTTATTTTGTAGAAATTGACAAGATAAATGGGTAAAGAAATTTTGGTATAGCCACACATAGAATACTATTTAGACGTATAAAGGAAGGAGCTATTGATATACATAACAACATTGATGAATATGTTGAGTTTAGAATGACAAACTGGAGTGTGTAGTGTAGTATTCCATTCATACAAAATTTTAGAAAATGAAATATACTTTGAAGTGACAGAAAGCAAAACAATGGTTGCCTAAGGATAAGTGAATGGGTGGGAAGGAGGGAGGGATTTCAGTGGGATATGAGGAAACCTCTGAGAGTGAGGGATATGTTTATTATTTTAAGTAATGGTAATGGTTTCATGGGTAGCAGTAGTTTCCATGATATCATTCATAGTAATGGTTTCATGATGTCTACATATGCCAGAAATTACCAGTTGGTGCATTTCAAATATATTAATAGTTCAAATAGCTGTTTACAAAAAAAAAAAAGACTATATAATTACTGAAGATGTCAATTTGAAAGAGAATCAAACAGGGGGGCATGAATGGAATCTGGTACACAAGTGGAAGGACTGGCTTTATGTCAGATCCCAGATTCAAGCACAAAGGCAAACGATGCCATTGCAAAAGCTGGGAGGTGAGTAGCTGCAGTGTAGGAGTCCTTAGAAGTTCTCTTTGAGGTGTTCCTACTTTCTCAGTGAAATAGGAAGCGATGTCATTAGCCGAGATTACAGATGGAGGAAAAGGTTCCGGGGATTTGAGGAAAGTGGGGAGAGTATGAAATAGTAATACAGGATTGTCCGCAGTAGTCCAGAAAAAATTCAGTATGATTGCTAGGTAACATTAAAATCCCACTTGATGTTCATGGCCATAAATTTAAAGTGTGACCATTCAGGATGTTTGGATATTTTTCTCCAGTAAATGGACAGGTGTAAGTATGGAGTTAGCAAAGAGCTCTTTTAACTAGGGTTGTGGTTTTTTCCAAGCACATACAATGAAGTGAAAGAGGAACAAAATAATTGAGCATATGTGCAAGAAGTGTCTAGAATGATTGCCCATAGAATTTGAGCCTGGCCAGAGAGCGAAATGCAAGAAATTAACATATTAGAGGAGCAGTAATGATTGGTAAGGACACGGTCTAGAGTAATATCATATGAGTGAAAGCTGAAATAGGTCAAAGAACAACACCCGTGTAGGACAGAATGTTGAAAGGATGATCAAACTGAAATTGAACTCAAGTAGAAATAAAGCAGAAGTGGTGTTGATAAAAGTGTCTGGTAGTCAGGTGCTAAAATCTTTGAGAAAAGAGGGGAATAACCCAGAGGTTGAGGAGACAGCAAAATGATAGAAAGTGAGTTATATAAGCAGATGACATAAAATTCCTCTCCAGTTCCAGAAGTATGAGATCTGTGAAAGAAAAACTATCAGTAGTTGAGACTGCTAATGGGGAAGTAATCTTTTAAGGATCCAGAGGGTAGGGGTTTGGAGAAATAGGCTTCCATTAGAGCAAAAATAGAGAGTTGTCACATGAAATATTTGCTGATGCTGGACCATGACTTCTAGGAGGCACAATGAAAATGTTTTACAAGTTGAAGACAGGCAGGAAAAGGAGCATACAGTTATGCAAAGCCTTACAGGGAGTCCTGGAGATAAAGGATGGCTGGTAGTCTGAGCTTCTCTTAGTGTCTAACAAATGAGGGATAGAAAGTCTAAGATTTGTCCTGGTGGATTCGAGGTACATAGTGTTGATGATGATCTGAGCTTAGAGGTAAGGAGGGCTAGGTGTCTGGAACTTTCTCTGGACTCATCTGCATGGAGTCAAGGAAGTCTCCAGATATGGGATCTTAGTCCCAGGGCTGAGTAGAGGTAAGTCTTCAGGGAGGCATGGTCTTAGTCACAGTGCTGGGGTTCACCTTTGAGCCCTGTTAGAGTAAGGGGTGAACTTTCAGGAATTTTGCTGGCTCACTCTTGATTATTTGTATAGTTCAAGATGTCTAGAGAAGCCAAAAAATATAAAACCATTCATTCCTAAACCAATTCCCAATCTGGTTTTCCATTCCATCTCTCACAACCCTTACAACCCTGACATTCACCCTACCGCTATTTATAATAGTTTAGAGAACAGGTGACAATGTAACTGACAGAGTCGGAGTAAACGTGCCTTTGTGCACATTTATTTAACACTTTTAAAAATAACCTAAAGTGAAACATTTTAGAATTTTAGGTTGCATCAAAATATGTGGACTTTTACATCTTAATATTCCACTCCAACCCTATTTCCACCTTTCTACCCTGTCTTCCTCTCCCCACATACACACACCATGAACTATTCATTCTTAACTGCTCAGACTTTCCCAATCCATGATACAGTTTCATTGGTCTGTGCCTTTGCTTATGCTACTCTGTTGGCCTGGCATTTCATTCCCTAACCCTCATCCTCTGGATATACTCTTACTTAGACCTAATTCAAAGGCCCTCTCCTGCAACGCCTCCCCTTTGTCTCAGATCGCATGCTCCATTCTTAGTGTTGCACCCTACTTCACACATACAGCTTCATCAGAACTTACCACATAACATGCTAATTATTCATGTAACTGTCTTCCATGATAGATAATGAGTTCCCCAAAGTCAGGAAATGCTATTCAACCTTATAATACAAGGGCCTGAAGTACCAGGTCTTGTTCAATTAAATTGAACATAAAGTAAGCACTTTTATAAGTTAAGTATTAAATACTTTTAAATAAGTGGTGTTGTCAAAAGCTAAATGCATATGAAGCTTATCCAAGTTTGCAAAAATATGACTCATATACACTTTTATTAATAAATAGCTTATTCACATTTATGAAAATATGATAAAATAAGGCTTAAGAATGTTGTAAATGGAATCATTTATTTTATTTTACAATGATTAGTTTAGTCATGCAAGCTGTATAACTAGAGTTAGGAGCCTCAAACTGGCTTAATAAATATAGTCAGTTTCAGTGAAGAATTAAGGAATAAAACTGTACCCTATTATCAAGGTACCATAATACTACTCATTTGAAAAGCACAGAGAAAACAAAAGGTTAATTGGAATTTAAACCAAACCCCATTTTAGTAGACTAAATAAGTCTTAATCAAAAGGTGGAATTCAGCATTAAACACAATAATAAATATGTGTTACCATCTGAGATCTTGGCTTGTAAAAGGACGGTAAATCAAGTGAACTTTATTAGAATACAAACTATGTTACAGCATATAGGAACGCAGCTAGCCACAGTGCAAACAATCTGGTGAGGCACAAGTTACAACATAATTCAAAACCTACCAGCCATGGAGTAAAAGTGTAAGTCATAAGCAATTTATCCAGCAGGATTAATTAATAACACAATGTTAGCCCACACCAGTTCAAGTATGTGGATATCCCAGGAGGTCACCTCACATTTTAGAACTTGTTTAAAACTGAAATCAGGTACAAACCCTGATACAATCAAATGGTGATGGAACACCAATAAATCTAGGTCTTTCTGAGGTTTAATTTTCAAGTATAAGGTTTTATTTGAAAAATCTGTATTCAATCATTTATTTTGTTATTGCATTAACATGAAAGATAATGCATAATAATGTCAATAATTTGTCCGAAATTCAGTAAAAAGAATTGCAAGCTGTCAACACTTTTAAAAGCTCGTGCCAGTCATACTGACAGAAGCAATTCACAGCCTTCTTTGCTGGACACTCACAGAATGTCCAAAATTGACATGCTAGGAAATTCTATTTTCTCTGAACTTACGGTTTATCCCAGAAAATTGGTGTTTCATATCACTGGGATAACAAAAAGCTGCAAATCCTTTGCACTGCTTTCTCACCCTGAGCCATGTGACACAGATGCCATCTCTATCTTGAGAAAGGCTTCAAGAAGGAAATAAGGGGATGTTCATGTCCTTCTTAAGCAGAGAGAAATAAAAAGTTTGCTTTTTTCTCTCATGAAAGAGAGAAAAGCAGTCAGGTGCTTCACCAGCACTGTATTTCCCACAAATGTAAAGTTCTGTGCATTCTTTCAGTCCATCTACAAAGCTAAAACTTCTCACCAAGCCAATAAGCATTAGCATTAAGTGACATTTAGGAAGTCCTAGGTTTGCTTAACTGTGTGTAGAAAATTTATACTACAACCTAAAGGCAGTTCCCTCCAGAATTACATTTACATATTAAATTTTTAAATCACAGAAGGAATCATATAGAGATGACAACAGTACAATTATCTGCACAGTTGCTGCAATCACCAGCAAGAACAATAGCCATGAATACACTCAGAGTGACCAAAATACCCAGAATTCAGTACCAGTAGTTTTATGCAGAAGAGTGAAAAGACACTGTCTTCCACTTGCCTGTAATTTATAGAAGAATGTGTTAACCAAAGGAAACTGAATTTGAGAAGCTCAGACATGCTAAATTAAAACTCAGAAGGGCCTGGGTTCGTATAACCTCTAACCCACTCTGTGCACGCTGCAGCCTTTACCTCTCTCCTTTGGGTTCGACATCATATTAACGTTGCTTCCTACAGATGATTTATATACAAAGTGATGGTAATCATCCATTATCAGTGTATACTGTATAATTTGAGGCTGTGGCATTAGGAGTTCCAACCAAAAGTGACTGTTGATTCCAGAATCCTGCCTTAGGAAGCTAAAAATGCACACACAAATGTAATTTCCCTTGTTCCATTAGTGTGAATAGCCAAGCTGGAGCCTAGAAAGATACCCTGTCAAGGAACTTACTGTTGTCATAAAACGCAAGAGTTGCAATAATAATATATTTTGACATATCGGAAGAGCAGCTCAGCAGCATTCCCACCCAGGATGGGCAGGTTCCACAAGGCCAACAGTGAAATTGACGGAGGCAGGGTTCACAGGGCAACAAGCTCAGCCAACACCAAGCTTGCTATGTGCAGTGACTCTTTCCACAGCTGCTCAGAGTCAGTAGAAGTAGGAGCATGGAAAAATGGAAGAAGAGACTCCTCTCATCCTATTACAGTTTGCAATTCTTTATTTATTTATTTTGTTTCATTAAGACAGGGTCTCACTCAGGCTGGAGTACAGTGGGGTGAACATAGCCCACGGTAGTCTCAAACTCCTGGGCTCAAGTGATCCTCCCACCTCAGCCTCCTGCGTAGCTGGGACTGCAGGCACAGGTCACCAAGCCCAGCTAATTTTTTGGGTGGGGGCAGGTAGCATTGGGGGTCTCTCTATCTTGCCCACACTGGTCCGAACTCCCGGCTTCAAGCAATTCTCTCACCTCGGCCTCCCAAATTGCTGGGATTACAGGTGTGATACACTGCCCGCCAGCTTGCTAATTCTTGCAGATACTTTGGTTCCTACTTCTGTCTCTGCCTGAGAATGCCTAAACTCTCAACAATGTCATTTTTCCTTGACCATGATCTTCATTTGGACAGCAAAGAATCTTAGATGGAGGATTTGAGCCCCTCTAAATTAAAGTGATTTAAATTGCTTTTAAACATGTATGGCAGAGAGGTATGAGTATGTATATAAATATACCCCCAATTGTTTTATTTCTGCCACAGGGAGATCTTGAAAAATTAAAATATCCATGTGGAAACTTTATAGCAATGGAAAGTTTTCCTGAAGAAAAGCAAGTATCTACCTACGTTACACTTAAATTACCCGAAACTACCCTTTTTGCCAAATTGAAGAATAATAGATTTGAATTCAGTTATCCTAGCAGTAAACATGGTTCTTTAATTGCCTTCTTAAAAGTCTTATTAACATTTTATTGCAACACAGGTTGAACCTCATTTTTATGAATATTTCATAATGAAAACTATGCCTCATATAATTTCTTTTTTCTACTTTGTAGCAATTGGTAAATTGAGTTCAACACCTTCAACAATCTAGCAATTATTCTGCTGCCATACTTCATGCAGACGCTGCAGAGCAAGGTGGAAAAGGGTATTCGGAAGCCAGCATCACAAATAGGTCTACTTCTGGAAGAGTTTAAATCGTTATTAACCTCCAAACTCATCAGTAAAAAAGAAAAAAAAAAATCTTTCCAAAGTGTAATGATACAAATAAAGCTCAAGAACATGTTAGTCACCTAATAACCAGAATTAAATAAGTAATCTAGTTTAATTCAAAATTCAAACCAAAAACATCTGCAGGGCCACTGTGAACAAGGAACTCAAAGGAGGAGACAGTGTGCCTTAATATAGCTGTCACGAGTAACTAGAAAACAAGATTCTGAGAGATTTAATTGGAGTAGAGAAGAAGCATTTAAAAATTGAGAGATCATATTTTTGGAACAACAAGGAAAGTGGCATGGAGGATTTGACATTGGGAATTATAATTTGGCACAAAGGTTTTTCTAGAGATTTGTTTAGGTGTCATCTATCTCTCAAAAGTAAACATGAAGAGGAGGTCGCTAATATGAATAAATTAAACTTTTTGTAGTCCATATAATCATTTGGGCAAAGAGCATGAAGAATCATTTAATTCTTATATTTGATCTTCCTCTTTCTATATTTCCTACTAATTAACTTGGCATATAGTATTTATTTTTTTAATGTACCTGAATGTAGTTGAATATCTAAATATATTTTAATAGCATTTACACTATACAACATCATGCAGTAGTTCAAAAAATGGGTAGATTTATACATGGAGTTAGATAAAATAAATTTCCAGAATATATGTTAAATGAAAAACTCAGCTGTAGAATGTTGCATACGGTGTGATATTATATATGCCAAAAACACTAAGGAGAATTATAATTTATGAAATTCTATTTATCTAAATTATAAACCCCTAAAACTCAATTGACTTGAGCCTTTAGGCAATAACTTTGAAAATTTGGTATAGGCCAACCCAAGGAAGACCTTTTTTTTAAGTTTTCAAGATAGATTCAATGCTAGGAATGGTATAACTCTGAAAGATAGACAGCAACTTGTACAAGGAGGCAAAGACTCCAGGATGGTGGTGGTATTCAGTCTCTCTATCTCAACACAGTACCCAGGAGTGGCCTAGGAGGCCAGGGGTGTTCCAGCTCCATCCTTGGCATTCGGCTCAGCTCCCGCCATGCACTCTAGGGGACCTTGGCAATGCTCATTGAGGAACTCTGAGAGACTGTGAACTTCCTGTCTTGAATCCTCCATATCATTCCCATAACTTTCAAGTACACTGGCCATCAATGTGCCCAGTGCATGTTTTACTAAATAAAATTAAAAGCTACTGATATAAAGCAGCAGGGAAAGAAAATGACTAAAAATACACTTATAGACCAGCAATTAAATTATCTGTAACCTGACCCACTGCTGTGGTCCCTCACCCAGGACCCCATGTCCACTGTTGTCCCCTGTAGCAGTCTTCTCAGGCTGCCATAACAAAATCCCACAGACTGGGTGGCTGAAACAACAGACAGCTATTTTCTCACAGTTCTGGAGGCTGGAAGTCCAAAATCAAAGTGTAGACAAGTTTGATTTCTGATGGGGCCTCTCTTCCTGGCTTGCAAGTGGCCACCTTATCTCTGTGTCCTCACGTGGTCTCTTCTCTGAGCATGCACATAGAGAGACAGAGAAAGAATCACGTGCACTCTGGTGCCTCTTCCTCTTCTTGCAGGGATACCAATCCTGTTAGATTAGAGCCCCACCCTCATGACCTCACTTAACTTTTGTTATCTCCTTATAGGCTCTATCTCCAAACACAGTCACATTGGGAGTTAGGGGTCCAGCATATGAATTTTGGGAGGACATAATTCAGTCTATAACATCCTCTTCCACTCTCATCTCCATACTGCAGCCAAAATGTCACTTTAAATATGAAAATTTGATCATGATTTCCTTCAAATATTATCTTTAATAAAAACCATTGATACTTTGCTCATTCTGGCCTCTGCTTATCTCACCAATCTCTCTGTGTATGTTTCCACTACACTGAACCTTCTTTAAATTCCTCAAACTGCATGTTTCTGTTTATTTCAGGTCCTTTGTTCCATTCCTGCATTGCTCTGCCTTCCCTCTGCTCCTGGAAAGCATTCTCTAGCCCCCAAATACTCGTAAATATGTAAGATCCTCCTCGAATAGTCTGCCATGATGTCCTATACCTTTCATTCATTACAATCATCTATTTGATTATATATTTGCATAATTAATTGATTAACGTCTGTTTTTATTACTAAACCACAGGCAACATGAGGGCAGCAATCATATCCACTGTGCTCATCATTACATCCACTGTGCTCATCATTACATCCACTTTGTTCATCATCGTCCACAGCATCTTGCATTGTGTCCACAAGATAGTACGAGTAGGTAATAAATATTGTTCAATGAATAAACAAATGTAACCAGAGTTTCCTAAATGCACTTGAGAAAGATTGCCGGGGCTACTTATAAATATTTTGTTTAACCAGTATTATGCAGGACACACTTCAGGAAACATGCCAATAGTCTACACTTTCCTGGAATAAAGGTATATCCTGGCAAATAAATCCATAGGAAATTGTACTCAAATCTAGGATCCAGAAGGTCACATATCTGTGGAAATGATTAAACAGAAAGCGGAATTCTAATTAAGGGAGTTTTAGACAGATCCTTGAAAAATTTCAGATGGATTCTAAAGGGACCTCTTTTCCTCTTTCTCTTGCATCAGTTGGTGACTCTGAATCAAAGTCCCATTTCTCAGGTACAGGGTGTGGTTCAAAATTGGTTATATGGTTTTTTGGCTCTAACAATAAATATGATCTGATTGTAATGAGTACAGATGTGTGTAGTTATAATGGATGAAGGTGCATGTGAGTATTTGCCAGGCTTCACATACAAAAACTCCTCTCATTGCAGTAAAGAAAATTTACAAACAAAAGATTTTCTGGGAATTATAATTTGTGCATTAAATAGTGGTTTTTACAAGCTAACCTCAAAGGTCCCGCCATCTCTGAGATAAAGATTCTACTTTTTCATATTTAAGAATTAACACCTAAAATAGGTGGACTCTTGAGATCCAAGAGAAGTGCCATAAAAGATGCCTTTGGACAACAAAGGTATAGAAAACCTATTCACATAAATGCAAGAGGATGAAGGTGCTGCCATTAATAGTGGTATTAGACATTAATTGATTGTCTAATTCCAGAATGCTAATGCAAATTCTATTTCTCAAAATTACTTAGAGATTCACATAAAAGATAACAGAGAAAAATAAAGACTAAAAGCGAATGTAAAAGTAAGTCATTCATACCAATTCATGTTATGTTGCTGTCCCATATTGGATCAGGTGGTAAAGAGGTCTGGAGCTAAAGATCATAAAACCTGATTAATTTGTTTTTCTAAACTCAGGATAATTTGTATTCAGTTGATTATAAAGTTTGCTTTTATATAATCCATCAGAAAAGGGCTCACTAAGCAAATGAATATCATATACAAGATTACAGACATAATGTTTATCCTTCTTAAGTCAAACTGTTCAAGTACTGAAAATCATTTGCATATAAGCAATTAATATGCTCAATACAAGAGATGCTTATGTATTCATTAGAGTAATTCCTGTGGGACCTACTTGGCAAAGCTCTGGGTGTGATTAAACATAAATTATATTATACATAAGGGATAGAATACAAGCAGCAAACATTTAGAACAGTTCTGTTTATTGGTAGCAAGTTATTTCATTTTATTTTTTCTAACTTCTTCATGGGTAGATACAGATGTACTAGTCATTACATCAGATGCAATATGTTTCACATATTTCTGAAAAATAAACTTCAGTTTTCTCTGAATACCCCTTAATTCAGAACTTTCACGTATTCTTCCTGGCCTTTCCCTGCTTATCCTGAATTAGTCTTCCAATGAACGCAACCACCACGGCAGTGGGAGACAAAGCAGGCACCCCAGGAGCAGCTTGCAAAGGAATGAGCCCTCACCCGGCCATCACCTGTTCAACGAACAAGTCAGGCCAGACAGTCTGTGGCTCTAACAGTCCCAAATGAGCCCTTAGCAATGAGAAAACCCTATAGACAGGACGTCCCTCGAAAGTGTCATCTGCCTTGTTGCAAACGTTGTCTTAGAAGAAAGACTCGGATGCTTAGTATAACTTAAACTCTAATGAAAAATCTTCAGTGTATTCTAACTGAAGAGAAATGACAGGCATGAAAAGACATGGTAAAGACTGAAAAAAAAAAAAAATCATAGAGGGTCTAGAAAGAAAAGCAGAAAGTAGGCCTCAATGAAACCAAGCACATGCCAAAGGAGCTGTTGGGCATTTCAGTTTCTGCAGTGATGTACATTTTGACAAATTAAGTGAATTATCAAGTCCAAAGAGCCTGACATACTCTGGGTCATACTTCATTGTTCAAAACCATTTCTTCTCTTTTGGGGCATGAACGCAGAGTGGATTTTCTGAAAAACAACAATAACACTACGTATTTACCATTCTTTTTTCTGTCTTCCTTCCTTCTTCCTTTCCTTCCCCCTTCCCTTCTTCCTCTCTCTCCTCATCTTCCCCTTTTCCTTCCTCCCTCAATGTATCAGTGATTTAGTATGTATCCCTGGAATGAAAATTTTGCTGGGATCTATAGTATGTATAAAGATGAATCAAAGCCCCATAAAGGTGGAGTTTTATGTCAGAAAAGAGAATAGATTCAATGAAAAATGTGTCATAAATAGAATTTGTGGAAATAACTTGCAAGTTATAAATGCAAGCATTACCATCCTCATCCAGAGAGTATTCAATATATGCCTGCTGATAAAGAATTCCTAAGTGTTCACTAAACTTTTAATATCTTTCTTGTCACTTATCACTGACAGATGCTATGGGGCATTTTGTGTAAGATTTAATAAAGTCAATGCTCATTAAGAAATCAATTAAAATGCAAGCTGCCTGCAGGCCAACTTCTTCCCTAGGTGTGAGGACAGCAAGTTCTCCCAAAACCAGGTGTGCCTCTGTGTTGATGAAACAATTCTCAGAAGTTGTGAGAACACAAGATATCATCCACGAATGCTACAGATCATCAATTAGATCTTCCAAACAGAGTCCTATGTCACCTCTCATACAGCTAGCCATCACTGCTCCTTCCCCCAAAACATACTGGGATCATAATGACAATTCTGGTATTTAAAAAAATTATTTATTTTTATTTATTTAAAGAAAAAAATAATTTTTTTTCTTACTGCAGAATTATACCCCATGACTGCATACAGCTGACACCCTGGGGAAACAATAAAAAACTGTGTTCTTGGTCAGCACGTTCACTACTAATAAACAGACAACCTAAAAGTAGAGGAGTTCAGGCAACACAAGTGTTGTGAAGCGAGTGCAAATCATCAGTGCTAGGTTGGTTACGGGCTCCTCAACTAACATCTGCATAGTACCTGACGTTCACAAAACACTTTTATATCATTCTCATATTTAATATCAAAACAAACCTATGAAGTTGTATTTTACTGTTATTGCCAATTTATGCCCGGGAAATGGAAACTGAAAGAGGACATATGCTGTGCTCAATCCCATGGAGCCAAGGAGAGGCAAAGCTGGGCTCAAACTCAGTCCTTCTGGCTCCAGATACTCTGCTTTCCTGTCCAAATGTACAAGCTGCCTCTTTACATTTCCATAGGACTTGAGAAACTGGAAAATAATTTCAGGCCCTGAGCAAGTTCAGTGCTCTTCAGAATAAAGAGTTTAGTGCTCTCAGATTCCAGGTTGAGAATTTCGGGTGGGTCCACTCAGCATGTGAACGTCAGTGGTAATGCTTTCTCTTTGGTTTCAATTCCTCTGCACAGAAATCTAAGAATATCAATTTTATCTACACCCATAACACTTAGGCCTATATTTAAAATCAAAAGTGTTCTGCTCCTTCAGGCCAGGGTCGAGTGCTGCACTTGTAGCAATGCAGATTCTGAGGCCCTACCCCGGCTCTACGAAATTAGAATCTGCACTTCCACAAGGTCCCCAGCTGATCCATATGCACATTAAATTTTGATGAGCATCACCCTCAATGGAATTTGTATTCTAGTAGATTCTAGTTCCTGTCACCACTGGAAGTTTAGGACAGTAGACCTAATATCACCTACTAATATCCCATGGTCACTAGATGCACCTCTGCATTCAGGTTACTCATTTTATACTCACATGTAGGTCAGTATACTTCCCTCTCAAGGGAATAAGAACACAGTGGTCAGTCAGAACAAATAAAAAGACAAGCAGAGCTGAAGGTAGGTGACTTGACATTTTCTGCAAAAGAATATTGAAGATAGAGCATTAGAGAATTAGCAGAGTATTCTAACATATTAGAAGTATCTTTGTTCAGAAACAATGGTTTCTTGATCAATTAATCCCTTTATGAGCAAAGGAGTGAAGTATTACAGTTGGTACCAGTCTTAGTCCTAAAGATAAGTGTGGGCTAATCTATGAGCATCAGCAAAGTGTACTACATAAGTCATCTGGAAGCTTTAATCCATGCTGATAACTCTGTTCCTGGAACTTACTTTAGAAGTACTTATACATCTGATCATGATATCCTTTTTAGATGCATATTATTCCGAAATGATAGTTTGCCCAAGGAAACAAATGTTAGCATCTTGTATCAAGTTTCAAAAGTTTCTATCAATAATACATAACTAAAAGTTAGCAGTAGTTCTGGAGATTTGTTCTCAGAATCATAGGACTATGGAGTTGGGAGTGAAGTATTAATAGATACCTCACATTGCAGGAAACTGTGAATAACCAGGTAGAGCATCAAACCCAAATCAACATACCTTTGGAAATTGATAAAATCTGGTGTCAACATTAGACTGAACATCAATAAACCAGAGGGTCAAAAAGGAAGGGTGTTACAGTTAACTTCCTGTAGCTATGAAAATTAGATCCCTAATAATGACCCACCTGGTATCTTAGGCCATTTTATTAGCAACAACTGAAATTCATTCTAACATGTTCATCATTTAAACAGTATGACCCAAATAAAGCAAAATCCTCCTTAAATTATAAGATAGAAGCTCCTTTAAAAAAGATTAAGCAGATATGAAGAAAAACAAAGTCCCAGGAAGAAGTCCTGATTTATAATAGGCCATTAATAAGTGCTTGTTTAAATATTTTGAATGAAAAATCAATGAATCAATGAAGGCAGTAATCATCACTACTTCCACCCCAGGTTTCTATCTAGAGTCCTCTTTTCTGTTCAGATATTGAGCGTGTTTTGCTTTGCCATGATTCGACAGCAGCAAGGAGATTCACCGAAGTCAATAACATGGAAAAATTGTTATCTTCCAAGCATTTCTGCTGGAATGCACAGCATACACAGAATGTATGATATAAAAAAATTGAAGCCAGTTTTAGAAAACTGAAATGGAATCTGTAATGCAGAAAATTGAAAAGTAAATTTATAATTGTCACAAAACTTACAACAGTGCAACAAAGCATGTGCTTTGAAAGGGAGAAACAAAGCTTTTTCTGCAATTGAAGGAAGGAATGTAAGCCAGGGCACAAAAATGGATCCTTATTCCACAGAAAGAGGAATACTGGTGGAACTATATGGTCTTTCGGGGCCACATCCACATACAATTATCAAGGTTATCAGCAGTGTTATCACCTTAGAAAATGTGAGAGCCGTATCTACATATACACATTCATTTCAAAACTCTCTGTAAATCTTCCAAGAGCCAGCACAAAAGTCAAGATTAGAAAACTGTTAATATTAAGAAACATTTACTGAGAATCTGCTAGCATAAAGCACTCAGGAATATCAGTGGGAGAAGATATCTGCATTAGCTATAAAAGCAGCCATATTCATGAGTACTTCTTTATGTTCCATTTAAATCACTTTTGAAATTACATTTGTTGGAGAAAATGATCTCCTCACTACCACTTACGCATTTTCACAGGAATCCCACTCTTATCAGTCAAAGCATAGTCCTTGTTAAATAAAAAATAATTAGTTCCTTTTCTAAAATGGATGCAATAATTCAAAAGAATAGTAGCCATCATCTTTTGGGGGAAAAAATGAATTAGGAAAAGTAAAGTCTCTCAGAACTTTCAACACAGGTACTATGAATGTGGTGGGCTTTAGTAAGAGGTTAAATTTGAAAAAGGGGATGAAGCTGACCTGAGTTTACCAGAAAGAAGAAATCAGAACACTGAGTGTTTCCATATTCCAAAAAAGAACAATTATGAAGGCAATAAATTACGGTAAGTGCATAGCTCTACTGCAATCACATAAAACCATAAAAAATTACCAAATCAGAGCAAGTTCATGTTTCATCCAGTACAGCATTCAGTCTCTAAAAGTGGTAGCTAGTAAGTGCATATTTGTTGAGCTGAAAAGAGAGTAAACCCCTATCCCTAAGGTTATGCATTGTATATTTATATTTATCTCAAGTAGCGAAAATGGTCTTATGCTAATGTTAGTTAACCCCAAAGCAGGATTTTGTGTCGCAGCATTTTTGTAAGGGAAACTATTTGTAAATCTATTAGCAGTAGATCCAGTGTATAGGAAATATACAAACCAATAGCCAAAATAAAATATATTTTTTTCATGTTGTGGGTGTGTTGTAAAGGCATGGAAAAGGAAACAAGGAAGAAAGATGGGGAAATGGAAGTGAGGAAGGAGGGGAAAACAAGGAGCATTTGTGAGTTTTCTAGTGCTCCCTGAATTTCTAAATTAAATTCACAAATAAAATTTTTCGAAATAAAGAAATATCAACCAAAATAATGGTTAATAAAAGTGAAATAGTTCCTCTTAAATAGTCAGCTTATTATTTTTTCTAAGCTTAATTCTACCACTCAGAAGTATAGCTGCAGAAGACATAAACTTGAAATGAAAATAATGCCTTTATTAGATGTGTAAAGGTGAAGCACATTACAGCAAGAAGAGATGACATTGCTGAAAGAAGTAACTTTGAAGTGATAAGGAAAAATGAACAGGGGAGGAGAAGAAAAGAATTGGAAGAAATGGAGCAAGAAGAACATTATTTTGTCTAAATTAAAATTAAATGTAAAAGGATGACAGTAGCTCTGATCTTGTCAGGCTGAGGTATTTTGGTGGCAGACAGTAATATGAGAATTATAAGCAATTTTCAACCACAGGTCTGCAAGTACACACATTATTCCTCTCTTACGATTGTTAATCAGAGGTTTTTCATGGAGAAAAATAAATTCTAAAATATCGGTTTCATGACTCTCTGCCAAAATCAGGAGCAGTCAGTCCCCACCAATGACAGACAGTCAGATGGTCCCCTGTGGGCCACAGGCAAAATTATGCAATGACCGTTTTGTCATTGATGACACCCCCATTGATAATACTCTTCCTGGAGCCCCTCTTTTGGACAGAATGCAGATGGTTCCCTTTTCCAGGCCGTCTCTCTGATTTAGTCACTGTCCCCTGTCCCCTGCTCTGCTCAGGGTACCGCCCCTGCCTCTCCATGCCCCATGCTGCTGTCTCTCGCCCCAGGTTGTCAATGACATGCCAAAATCCCTTCTCTACCCTCCAACTCTCCTCCTCTAGGTCCACACACACAATGGTCTGTGTCCATCTCTTCTCCTCTGTTAATCGTGGACACACAGTGCTTGTTATGTACTAGGCATGTTTACATATATTAATATATTGAGAATATTTTGGCCTCAAAACCATCCTAAGTAGTTAGTATTATTATGACCCTCACTTTATCAATGAAGAACCTGAGCACAGACAGAATAAGTGACTTGCCGAGTCATATAATTAGGAAAGGATCTGAATTCGGGGAAGTCTGGCCTCAGGGTCCTCTCTCTTAACAACATTCTATTAGCCTGTTTTTTTGTTGTTTTTTTTCCCCCAAATATTCATTGACTTGACAAGCATTTGTTTTAGTATTACTATGTGCCAGCTACTGTGCTAGGAGCTGGGGGGTATATCAATGAATAAAAGAAATACAACACATTTTCTTGGGTAACTACAGTCAGTTTGGAAGGATAAACAAAGAAATAGTATATTATCACTGCTGAGAAAGTGCTCTGAAGGTAAAAATTAAGTCTGATGAGAAAGAATATGAAAATAATAGGAAAGATGCCCATGTATGGCCAAGACCTGAGGGCTGAGAAGGAGACAGCCATGCAGTAGACAGCAGGGCTGGGCAACCAGGGGGAAGGAGGAGCATGGGCACAGGCCCTGGGGTAGGAAAAAAATCTTCCCATGTCAGAGAACTTAAAGGAAGGCTGTGTGGCTACAGCAAAGTAAAGGAGAAGATAAATAGGATTATATTAGAAAAGAAGTAAATCAAGCCATGCAAAACACTTTATGTAAGTTTTCATTTTGTGCAAAGCACAAAGGAAAACCATTAATAGAATTTTAAGCTACAGAGTGATGTGATCAGACTTACACTTTTAAAAACCTCCTGTCTACTCTGTGGAAAATGGACTGGAGGAACCAGAGTAGATAAGGAGAGACACAGAAAGCTGTTGAAATAGAATCATCTAGAAATGGTGATGGTCAGGTGTTCATGACGGAGATGGTGACCGATGGTCACATTCAGGATGTGTTTTAGAAGCTGAGCCAACAGGCTTGGTTTTGGAGTAGACGCAGAGATGGATGAAAGGCAGAACGTGATGATGACTCCCATGGTGGATGGGGGCTGCTTTCTGAGATGGGAAAGATTGGAAGAGAAACACTTAAAATCAAGAGTTCAGTTTTGAATATGTCACATATACTTGGACTTGAGCCTCCATCCTTGTGTATAACCAAAACATGACTTGACTAGCCCCAGAATGGTAGGCATTAACAGAACTCTCAGAAACATTGTGCAATCTGAGAGAAAAGGAAACATATTGTCTTCCTAGGTGGGGACTCTGAAAGAGGGAATAAGTCTTAGAATTCCCAGCCTTATATAGGCCCCCACCCAGGTGTTGCTGTGATAGATCAAAGTTTGTTTCTGTACCAGAGAGAGACTAACGCAGCCAAACCAAGGCATCCTTTGCCCAGCCAGCAACGGCGTGGAGAAGCCTAATCTCCCTGATCTCCCTGGCCCCTAGAATAGTGCAGAACTTAGCTGAAAGGGGATCCCTGCAGGGTCTTGTGGTTATAACAAAGGATCCCCTCCCCCACTGCCTGCAGCAGAGAGCTTTGCAGCCAGTCACCTGATGGTAACACAGACACCTCCAATGATGGCAGCCGGGAGTCAACCAAAGGCCAAAGACTAGACAGGATAAGTGGCATCCCAGTTTGTGGATGACCCTATGGAGAAAAGATAGCTTCAACCAGATGTCAGAACACAGGTGCCACTTGGAGGAGAAGACAGGGGAGGGGATAAATTCGGAATGAACTCAGTTGACATCTAAAACAATAGAATGAAGGTGACTAAGTTTATCAAGAAACTATTGCAATTATGTGTTTTGGAGAATGTGGACCTGTAAGTTTTGAAAAGCAGTTATATTTATTCAAACACCTAAGTAAATTTACTTGTAAATCTGTGCTGACTATAACAGTAAGGATTCATTGGCCATTATCCTTCAAACCCTTTCACAATCTTCTGGGAGTTTCTGTGAAACTTTCACATGGGTTCATGAGTGATTCTAACACTGCTGCTCAGCTTATTCAAGGACTACTCCTAATTGCATTAATAGGGTTGGATCCTCTAAGAAGGGATCGCAAAGTAGGGCTGCTAGGACATTGATATCACGCAATGGCTTGGGTCCAGTAGCTTTCCACTTTGTGCTAAAAGAACCATCGCTCTGCCAAATACACCTACGGCCACCATAGGACTCATATGTGTCTATAGGACTTATGCTGAGGCACAAATGTGAGAAACAGAAAATATGCTGCTGTACTCAAACAGTAAGTCTTCATTACTAGATCAAAGTCAAATTTCCTTAAGAATAAATTCTCTCACAAAGAAGACCCTTGGTCCCTCTAGAAAGAAACTGCTGGCAGGCCCATCGGAATATCAGTTTTACTCATTCATCTAGATCTCTCTTTGACACAAGCTAGGACACCACCGACCCAAATTAACTGACATGAGTCTCAGAAATTTTAGGCCATGTGGGAAGGAGACCAGCACCTGGTTAAGCCATTTGAAAAAGAATTTTGATGCAACTAGATTCTTATGGTGACCCTGCCCATCACAGAGTTTGCAGCAAGTGTCAGCAGAGCCATTATGAAGGTAAACTTTGCCAGTAAGGACATGCTCGGCAAACTTGTCTATCAGCTGACTCTTGAATAAGCAGATGGGGTCTGTTCTTGGGTTCTCCTCTTCCTCCTCCTTTTTCTCTTTCTTTTTTGCCTCTAACTCTTTAGAATAGAATTTAGGTGGTAGCTTAAATGTTTACTTGCTTTGATTTAGGAGTCTCAACTCACTGAACCACAAATCTGGAATTGTACTGCCATTTACCCAGATACACTTTTGCATTCATTCATTTACTCAAAAAATATTTACAGAGAGCTATTAAGTGTCAAAGCCTATTACTAGGTTGCTGGCAAAACATCAGGAAAAAAGACAGAGACAAAGAAGATCATTGAGCTGACATTCTAAATGGGTTAGAGGGGAGATAGAAAATGCAAAAATAAATAATCATGTGCTCTGGTTAAAATAATATACAGTGATCTGATGGAGAGCAAATAGGGAAGTATATAGTTCTTTCTGTAGTCTTAGCAGAATCTAACTATAAAATTGGAATTATTATGCCTCCAGAATTAGTTGATTACTTGCATCATTCTACTGTTTGCAACCTGAGGTGGCTTGATCCATGTGAAATTGTAATATCACTAACAGTTATTCATTTTTAACTCTATTTAAACTCACTTCTGCCATGAGACAAATTTGACAGTGTGGTGTATGGAATAGTACAGTGGGTTAGAAAGGGTACAAGGCTTCAAAGTCAGGGACATGAGGGCTCCAATTCCTGATCTGCATCTTGCTATCTCTGTGTTCTTGAGCAAGTCACTTGACTTCATGAAACCTCATCTTACCCATCTGTGAAATGGGGATAGGAACGCTTAACTCAAAGTTTTGTTATACAGATCAAAATGATAATAAGGTTAGATAATATATGTTTACTTGCTTTGATTTAGGAGTCTCAACTCACTGAACCACAAATCTGGAATTGTACTGCCATTTACCCAAATAATACAAATGATACCTATCTAAGGTCCCCTTTCATCCTCTTTCCACCTCGGTACAAGCTCCTTACAGATCTCAGCCCAGGCTTATTAATTCAGGTTTCGTTAAGATCATCTCATGGTCTATTCAGATTTCTCCCTCTTCCACAAAAGCAGGACACAGTACTGGCTGGAAATGTCTGTGGCAGGAAGGAAGGGGTGTGGTCTCCAGAGAATGTCCTGCATCTAAGTTTCAGTGCCAGTGAGAGGAGAAAGGGAGACATCTGGTCACTGGAGGGATAACAATGCCTGGTGAGAAGCCCACCATTCTCTTTCTTTTAATTGTTGCTGTTCCTCTGTTGAACATTGACTACTTGTCGATTTTACCTTTGAAAGAGACATCCACATGTTGGCTCTTTGCTGGTTGGTGGTCCCTTGGCTAGGAGATCAGGATGAAGCTAATGCTATTCTTTCTTGCCTTAAGACCAGTCACAGCAGCAGGGTACTTGCAACACTGCCTAAATCACAGCCATAATTAGTGGTGTTTTTCCAACTCATAGAAACCTCACATACCCTTACTAAACATAGGGCAAGGGGCTGAGCCCATCATTCCACTCACAGCTCTGTCATCTCTCTCCCGCCCTTTTAACCAAGCCCAGAAATATCAAACGGTATGTCGGCTCATAGTTCAGAAAGAAGGTCATCAGTTGTAGACCTTTTGGAGAGGAAAGAATTCAGGCATTCACTACCAACATCTACTGCAATGAATCAAATGTCTGTGTCCCCCAGAATTCATATATTGAAATCCTAACCCCTAATATATGATATTAGGAGGTGGGGTCTTTGAGGGGTTAAGATCATGAGAGTGGAACCATCATGCATGGGATTAATGCCATCATCAAAGGAATCCCAGAAAGCTTTTTCATCTTCTTTCCATCATGTGCAGATATAATGAGAAGTCAGCTGTCTACAGCCCAGAAGAGGGTCCTCACCAAACCCAACCAGACTGGAACCCTGATCTCAGACTTCTAGCCTCCAGAACTGTGAGAAATAGATTTTTGTGTTTTATAAGCTACCCAGTCTATGGTAGTTTGTTACAGCAGCCCAAACTGACTCAGACACACGCCCAATATACCAGTGTCAAAGACTCCCTTTGAGGCTTTCGAGACATCCTATCACTCTTAAGATTAACGCCAAAATCCTTAGAGATACCTGATCACTGCAGAATCTGACCCAGACCAGTGCTCCAGCTCTCTCCCAGGCCTTTCCCAGCCCTGCTATCTCTATTCCCACCCCACCATCTTCTTTAAGATCAAACATGCCAGGCTACTCCTCACCTCAGCATAAAGATAAACAAAGAATACTCGAGACAGAGTCCTGAGGAACACCGGTATTTTGTGGTGGACTGAAAGGAGAAGGTGACAAAGGAAAGAGAGGAGAAATATCCAGTTAGGTAAGAAGAAAAACAGAAAATACGTTACAGCAGAAGCAAAGTAAGGAACGTATTTCAAAGTGCAATAAGAGATTAACTGGATTAAATGCTACTAAAATGAAGTCCAAGAATTGATTTTTAAAATTTGCTCAGCTAGAAGAGACTAGAAGCCTTGAAATAAATGTTCTGGTAGAGCTGTGGGGACAGAAGATAGATTGAAGTACCAGAAAGGTGGATGGGAGAGGAAGAATGAGATGATCTTTAAGATAATTATACTTGATAGTAGGAATAACATTTATCAGCACTTTATTTTAATTCAAAGTAGGCTTACTGTTTGCCAGGCACTATGCTAAGCACTTTGCAAGCATTTTCTCATTAAATCCTCACAGTAACACTATTAGGTAAGGAAACTGAAATTTAGAGGGATTGAGTAAATTGCCCAAAGATAGCTAAAACTGAAAAATGATCCCTAAATATATCCAGGTCCTAATCCCTGGACCCTGTAGTATTATCGTATTTGGCAAAAGGGACTTTATAGATGTGACTAAGGATCTTGAAATGGAGATATCAACCTGAGTTATCGGGATGGGCCCTAAATATGGTTGAAAGTGACCCAAGAGGAAGATAGAGGGAGATTTGATACAGAAGAGTGAAGACAATGTCTTGACCTCAGCAGAGAGAGAGATTTAAAGACACTATACTGCTGGCTTGCAAGGGAGGGGTGGAGAGCCAAACAAGGCAAGGAACGCGGTTCCATAAACTGAAAAAGGCAAGGAGACAGGTTCTGCTAGGGCCTTCGGAGGGAACACGGCTCTGAGATTAAGACACCTTAATTTCGTCCCAGGAAACTGGTTTCAGACTTCCAACCTCTAGAACTGTAAGAGAATCAGTGTGGGTTATTTTAAGCCACCAAAGTTGTGGTATTTTGTTCCGGAAGTCACTTGAAACTAACACAGAAGTAGTCCTGATTCTATCTTTAATACAATTCTATAATAAGTTGAGGTGTCACACATATGGAAGAAAAACACAGAAGGGGCAGGAGGGAGAAGAAAGGAAGAGAAGAGAAAAGAGAATGGAAGGGAGGGAGGGGAAAGGGAAAGGAAATAAGTAGAACCAGTTGAGAGGGGGAGAGGAGAGAATAAGACCCTAAATATTCTTAAAGTCCATGGCAACTTCATCTCAAGGACTATTACTCCCACTTGAGTAAGTGAGTTGGCATTGGCCCATAGCTGCAAGTTAGCTCGAGGGAGTAAAATTACGGCACAGAATAACCTATAAATACTGTGGTGTCATGGCTAGAGAGAAAACAGATTGATGTAGTTCTAGTTTAGAGGTCAATTGGCTCAGTAACTGTTGGAGGCAGCCAATAGCTAAAGACACAAATATTAAATGGTTAGAGATAAAGTTCAAAAAAGAACAACTTGATTCATTTTGTACCACCAACTCAAGTGAAGCCTTAATTTGCTTTTTAAGATATATCTTTTAAGGTGTTTAAAATTTTATGTCATTATCTTGCTATTACTAATGGCTATCATTTGCTATTGTGAAATTATGTTGAGATTTTTCACTTAAATACTACAACTAATCTATTTTCAAGAAGCACTTCATAACTGCATTACTATTTAGTTGTCTTATTTAATTTCATGTTTAAATAATGCTCTGCTATATATTAATCAATGACCACATCTTCTAAGAGATACCTATATCCAATATTTAATAAAAGAAGAGGAAATTTAGCAGGAAAATGAGCAATTTGTGTGTATAATGCCACCATTTAAATAACCTGAAATGCATGGCAACGTCTGTCCCTCGGGTTCAATGATAGATAGAAAGTAGTTATAAAGACTGAATTCTTAACTCTAACTCGCTGTGCTCCCACAGGATTCTTTTCCTAAAGTTAGTGCTACATCATCTTTCCTAAGAAAATTAGATACTGCATTTTGAAATTCTCTGATGTCAGGAAGAGCTTAGAGAAGAAACATTTAGAGTCCATGTATAGATTCTGAATGCCCATGGTATGATGATTTTCCTGATTTTCCAACAAATATTCCTTATATTATGGAGTTGAAAGCTACATTTTAAAGATGTATGAATTAGTAAAGATAAAGGGCAAGGTGCATTTGTGGAAAGAAACGCATTTAATTCGGTCTCTTCCTTTCAAAAAACAGCAATGGAAATAGCAATCAACACAACATATGGAGTATCTGTTTTTCAATAAAAATGCCAGGTAAAAAAAGTCTTATTTAAATCCACACAGACAGCATTATCCTCCCCTTCTAAAGATTGTTTTTCCCCTGGCACAAAAGGGCAAGCATATTGCTGCTTTTTTCACCCAAAGGCCCGAGTAACGGCGACATCTAGTGGTCAATGTTGGTATAGGACAGCGAAACTCGGAAACGCTAAATGAGAGCCCAAAGCAAAACCCTGGAATGATCCTGCTAAATTTAGTTTCCTGGTTTGTGTGGTAATAAAATTGTATTCTAAAGGAATAGTGAGTCCTGCCTGCCAGTGAATGATACTGTTCTGGATCAACATTCGGGACCTGGAAAAGTCATTTAGTATTCGCTGGTGGGGAAAGGGGGAAGGCCGTAGTCAAACCCCACCACCTCGGTTTTGGAATTGGAAATGTGGCGATATTGCTGGCTTGGAATTTAAAAAGAGCATCACCAATCTGCTACAAGAGATTTTGCTTCTCAGAAAGGAGAAAGGCAGCTGAATAGGCCTCTAAATGCCAATGCTAAAAGTCTATCCAAAGATATTAAATTGCACATTTTTTTCCTCTACAGACTATTTCCTCCTGTCTACAGAAGAGGCCACCTCGAGCTGCTCTCTAGCATTTCAAACTCTGGCACTCAGCCCTTTGCGTTACACCTCCCAGCTACACCGCTCTGCCCTTCTCTGCCATAGGTGCCAGCTGCAGCATCCTTTTGTCTGGTTGCCAAGTCAGTAATCTCTCTTGGCATCTGCCTTTTCCACCCCTTCCCTCCTCCTCCCCCTCCATCAGGAAATCTAATTCCAAGCTGGCAGGCAGAAGGTCAGAAATCTTTGAAAGCCTCAACTTTCACCACCCACTCGTGGGTCTCGCCTCTGCACATACTGCCAAATGCCAACTTACTTTCTCCCTCCTCCAGAACATCCTGTATCTCTGGAACGCTGAGGTTGTCACCTGAATCTTGCCCTCACATCTGCTTCCTTCCCTTCCCTCTGCGGCAGGGCCATCTTTCATTAGTAACATCCTGCCACATCTCCCAAAGCCTCAGCACATCTTGTCATCTGTCCCGGGATCAGCAGCTTCTTCCTAGTTATCAGCTCTGGGACTCGTCTCCATCAGAGGTGTCTGGAGACCAGAGCTGGCCCAGAGCATCTGGGGAAGTCAAGCTGACAGCCCCCTGAAATCCACACAATTGCATTTTTGAAAAGTGGGCCATGTTAAAGCAAAGGACAGCAAGCTAGTGTGGCAGAGAAGACAAAGGACAAAAATCACCCCCAACCCCAATAGATGACAGTTTTGTTTCATTATCCATTTTAAAATGACATGTTCGGGGTGACTTCAGAACATTTTTCTTTAGAACTTCTTTTAGGAAACATTTTCAAAAACATATCTTGCATGATTTTTGCCCACTATGAAAGAACTTTTAAAAATGCATGCACTGTGTCAGTGTTTAATTTTGAAGCTATAAATTGCATATAAATTATATTCAATAGGATTTCATCTCACTTGTTTGTAACCTCATATAAGCACTGTGCTGTCTCTTTCACTTCTTCCTCCAACTAGAAAAGTCAGAGATAACTAAAAAAGGATCAATAAGAAAAAGAGAGCATTAGAAAAACTGGAAAAAGATAAAAAGGCAAGTGTTATCTATAATACAAATATCCACTGAGCAGAAGTGGAAAAAATTGACTCCAAAACCTTTGAAACTAGGGAAATATCCTCTTGTAACAACTCACAAAAAAAGATGAATAAATCACTAACTGGGAAGAAAAAGTGAAGCTACAGAAAAGTCTTTGAAGTGCACTTTAGAGATATTATTTCTGTATTGCTCTGTTATACATGTAACATAATGTTAGCACTTGACAAATTGTTTAAACTGGGATATTATATGGAAATCATTTAGTTCTACCTCATTCTTTAATATATGATGAAACCAAAGTCCAAGGATTGTGGGTTTTTTCCCCCCAATAGCAAAGCAGGAATCAGAACAGAACTTTTTGTTTCCTAATCCTATGTTATGTGTACACCTATGTAGCATTATAGTATTATTATTTTTAAATAATAAAAGAATGTGATTGTATTAAATAGATGAGCTCTGCCTTACATACTTTTCTATTTCTAAAATAAATATAACTATAATCATGGAATCCTAACTATGCACCCACTAAATCAATGAAATCACCTACTCTACCAAGAGTCAGCATAAGATTGGGACTAAAGGAAAAATCAGCCCTTTAAAAATAAGCCCTTAAAAAGTGGCATCATACCAGACAACATTCCTTGCCAGAGTGTGTAAAGGGAAAACAAAAGAACGTAGAAACAGACTGAGATGAAGAACGAGGTCTGAAAAGAGTGACAATGATTACAAGGTTCAGACTTTACATAGCAAGGGTCCAGTAGGGCAGAAGAGCTGGGCAAAGAGATCACATTTGGAGCTTGCTTTGACCTCGCCATGTTTTGTTTGTGTTACTAAAAAGACAAACAGGTTGGGATGACAGAAAGCCAGTATGTCATCCAAGGACTAATCTAAAGAGAAAAGTGTAAGGAACAGTCTTCTGCAAACTAAAAGAACAATGGAAGGTTTTTCCGTCTTCTCCAGAGCCACTGAGGGTTTGATGGTGAGTGCCTGCCTATGGCTACAGCTCTCAAAGACATCTTTCATCATTCTTCTGAAAGTGGTGTATCAAAGTAATTCCTTAACCTCAAAACAAAGAATTCATTGAACCTGGTTGATATTTGGTAAAGAAAGGAACTATGGAAGTTCACCATACCTGAGTTGAAATCCCAATCCACCATTTCCTGGCTATGTGACCTTAAGCCTGGCCCTGAACTTCACTAAACATCAGTTTCCTCCTTCAATCTGGAGACAATATGTGTCCATAGTCTCTTACGTGAAGTCCTCATGACTAGACTGTGGAATTATTTTTATTTTATAGTGCAATGCCATGCATATACTGAATATTATATAACACCCTGAATGCCTGGGGCAGCACTTAGTAAGAAAACATATTGACATGCCTTCAGCAAAATGTATTTGTCATCCACTGAAGAAGATAAGATATGTTAATATTTTCATGGCATTCAAGTCAGGTGTTGTCACCAAAATTATAAGAAGAACTTTTCAATGTACAGCCTTCTGGATTTTGGCACTGTGAATATGGGATTGTGTTCATTATAGAGTGAGCGAGAGAAAGAAATTATGTGAGAAGGATAGACACTCACATGACTATCTGGGTACATTATAAAGGGCCCCCATGGAATTCAAGCATAAGTAAAGAAAAGTTTTGCTGAGCATGAACTCAGCTTTGTAAGATAACTGATACCCTGTTGTCAAGTGACCTAAGAGGCGCACCTAGAAAGGTGCACAGATCCCCGTTTCTTTCTTCCACTCAATATCTTCTGCAGATCCTAGATCTCAGAGCCCTGTGGAAGCCGGCTTTTCTGTAGCCCAGGGCAGGGGGATGCAGGAGAGAGGTGAACATCAGCAATGTTTTCTTTCCTGAAGAACTCTACCTGTCCTCTTTTCCCTCACTCCTCCTCCTGTGGGCCCCCTGTGAAGAGGAAAGAGCTTTGTACGTTGCTTTACAGTTTTTAAAGCACATTTGCCTGCAACGAGTTCTCTAATCATTACACTAGCCAATGATGGGGAAAGTCTTGACCTATTGTTTGCAGTTAGTGTCCGGATTTAGGTTCCATACTTTCTGTGTCCTTTGCAGGAGGATGACTTCATACTGGGAACTTTCTGCCTCATGTCAGATCCCTCCCAGGGTTCAGGAAGACCTCCATCTCTTCTTAGCTCAAAGCTCATGTCTGCCTTTCTAAGCAATCTACTGTTTTCCTGTTTCTAATCTGAAGAACACCTCCAATCCTGCCCAGTGACTCATTCAAAAACATCCCACACACACACCCTCTTCAATCCTCCTAGGGATCCATCTTTCTGAATTCTATTACTATGGGTTTTACAATAGAAAATTGCTTCACAGTTTCAGCAGCAAAGGCAGCCATTGAGCTAACGCAGTGAACGAGGATTTGTTCTCTCGTGGTTCCTTTGCATCTTAGCAGTAGTCATAGATACAGACAGATAGCAAATCTGTCACTTATATACCTAAAATCACTGCGTGGAGATGTAGCTTGATTTGAATCTAAATTGTATTAATAATTTTTTAAAAACCCCAGTGACACCGACTAAGACAAGGGTTTAGGGGAGAGAAGGATTTTCAAGGAAAGGCAACCATTCGTACAAATATCTTATGACTTAGACATTATATTTCCTAGACATTTTCTGTAAAAGACTATAGTAAGTCAGGACAGAAGTAATAATTTCAAATATTCCAGTAAATCATAACAAGCCTGTTACATATGCTATCACTTTTGTTTAAATTCAAAACTCAACAGTTTGTGTATGTGCATGTGTATATACATATACATATACATATATGTTCCTATGTGTTCACACATGTGCATATAAACCTCATGCCTTAGATGTATTTAAAAGCATTAAAACATAGCCCTTTCCTATGTTGTTGGAAACAGTAGTTTTCTCAGCTAGCAGAGTTATCCAAGTATCTTCTACAAGAATGATTGATTTACTATTAGGATTATTATTTTTGGTAATTTAACCGTATTCTTATTATTTCATAGGCCATCGTTTTGATCTGATACCAAACTCCACCTGTGGGTCCACCATCCTTGTACATGCTATCCACGTAGATTCTTATTTCCACGTTATATAATGTGGTACTATATGGCTACTGGGCCTCAAAACACCAGGTGGTGAACACTTAGATAATTCAAGATGCTGTTTCCATGGGGACAAGATGCTGGTCTTTTTCAATGCAATCAACACACTTCCTCTTTCAGAAAAACTACTTCCACTAGAAAATAAACGAATTTAGAAATTGAAGACTTTAGTTTTAAAATAATGACTATTTTCTTAAAACCCTGTATTTAATAGTGACAGTAGAGGTTGGCAAGCAAAGGAGAAATATTTAGAAAGACCTAGTTTTCAAAGATTAACTTCTTACTCTTGCTTTTTTCACTGGCTAGTATTAGGTGAAGGAACAAATCTCAAATATCGTAGACTGCACTCCTCGTGTGTCTGTCCTACGTGGTAGATTACAAAACAACCATAAATCATTTCTCTTCCTTTTTCTATATTCATTTACATTTGACTTTGTGGCCGTTGCCATCCAGAGTTGGAATCTATTTTCTGGAATATGGACTGACATCTTGCCTTGTCTGACCAACAGACTGTGGCAGAACTCTGAGTGTACCAGTTCCACACGCTGGGTTCGAGAGCCTTGCAGTCTTCCACTCCTTCTCTTGGGATCCTGCGCAGCTCCCATGTGGACATGCCTGGGCTGTCCTGCAGGAGGATGAGAGACGTGTGGCTCAGTCACTTCCATCTTCACCCAGCCCACAGCCAGCCAACACTCAGGCGGAGCTGCCCAGCCAACGGCAGCTGGCTGCAGACCAGTAAAACCAGAGCACTGTTGACCCACAGAATCATGAGTTAAACCAACTTAAGTGTTTTCAGCTGCTAAATTTTCATGTGGTTTGTTATATAACAAAAGGCAGTGTACACCATATTCTTTGTTAGTTCTATCAGTTTTGAAGGACATATTTGTAAATATGCCTCTGGATTCCTAAAATTACAGATTAGTAAGTGCCGTCTGACTGGACCACTTGACACCCTCTCTCATCACAGCCATTTGTCATCCCTCAGGTCACACCCTCTCACCCCCTCCACCTGCACAGTACTGGAAGATTAGGTCAGAGTGATACAAATGCCTGTGGAAAACCCCAAGAAGTTATGCATAGGCATAAAAAAATTCACTTGTTCTCACCCTGGCATGAATGGACAGCGAATAGTTTCCTTTCATTTACAAATTCAGAAAATTTTATGCCAGATTCTGTAGAGTTAGAAAGAAAAATCACAGATAAACAATCCCTCTCTCCCAGTTTCATGCTTATTGAAGGAACCCCCACCCCCACCCCATTCTCCCAAAGGCAAGATGAGTATACTGCTGTGAACTCTACGGAAAAGCCACACACATGTGTGTTCACACACACATATACACATGCATATGCACAAATGAAATGAAAGAAAATTCCATAACTGCTATGTCTACCGCATGCAAAGGAAATCATCACCCTTATTTTAGTTATCAGTGGTTGATAAACTCCCACATTGTGGACAGCATAGTCAAAATTAAAATATCTTAGATTTTTAAATGTTTATCTCTAAAGCAGCTTTCCTTCTCCAAAATTTTTTTTAATGGTTTTTGCTTTTCCCAATTATGTGTATGCCACCTTCCCCTGTCTTTTCCTCTGTCATAGGGATACTGGGAGCCATGTGTTGAGATGGTGACCTCACAAGTTGGAGGAACCAGAATTCCTACATCACTCTCACAGAGGAGAGCTGCCCTGAAGAATCATCCAGCATACAATTGATGTTGTATGGGCAAGAAACAAATTACTGTTGTGCACATTAAAATTGTGGAGTTTGTAACTGAGGCCAGCAAAGCCTGTTCTAGTGGATAGAAGACCCCAACCTTTTTGGCACCAGGGTCTGGTTTCATGGAAGACAATTTCTCCATGGACTGGGGGGTGGGGAACAAGATGGTTTCAGGATGATTCGAGTACATTACATTTATTGTGCACTTTATTTCTATTACTATATTATTACATTGTAATATATGATGAAATAATTATACAACTCACCATAATGTGGAATCATTGGGAGCCCTGAACTTGTTTTCCTGCAACTAAATGGTCCCATCTGGGGGCAATGGGAGACAGTGACTGATCTGACAGGAGGTGGAGCTCAGGCAGTGATGTGAGCAATGGGGAGTGGCTATAAATACAGATGAAGCTTCACTAGCTCACCTGCTGCTCACCTCCTGCTGTGCGGCCCAGTTCCTAACAAGCCACAGACTGGTACCAGTCTGCTGCCCTGGGGTTGGGGACCGCAGCTAATGGAGTCTTAGGGCATATGGGTACACTGATAGAAACGATCCTCCAGAAAGGGTAAGGATATTGACAAGCAAGGGGTAGACAACTACAGGAGCAATTTCCTTGAGCAGGTGATCCAGAGCACAAGAAAATGGGCTGCCTTAGCTGGACATGTGAATGCAGCATCCATTTTTACAGACAAGAGGGCAGACTATG
>RJWJ010004121.1:0-78989 GCA_004363605.1 Indri indri | reverse complement strand
GGGCGTTTGTGTATGATGCAGGTTTCTGTCACTGGGGTTCCTGGGTTCTGTGGGGATCCTGGGCCATAGCACACTCCTCTCATGATGGGGTCTCTGTCATCACGGGGCCCTGTCTCTGGGGGTGGCTGTGTCCGTGGGAGCCTGAGGTAGAAGCGGAGTTGCGAGGATCAGCCTTCCTGCTACGTCTGTGGCCTAATCCGCTGGCCACAACACGAAGACCCCGAGGTCTTGGCAGTGACCCCGGGTGGGTGGCAGGGCCAGGGTGGGGATGGGTTGGGGGGAGGGGCCAGCTGCGGGGCAGGAGCAGGAGTGTGGCCCCTGCCCGAGTGTGTCCATCTGCGTGGCGTGGCTCCCTGTCCTCCACGTGCCCATCCTGTGCTGAGCCCATCTGTTCCTTTCTCTCCTCTGTGTGCATCCCAGAATCTTCCCAAGGAAAAACCGGGAGGATGTGGGAAGGGGAGGAGAGAAAGGGCGAGGGGTGGGCAGGACCTGGACCTGAGGTGGGTGGGGGTGGGTGCCCAGCTGCTCTGCTCCCCACTGACAGCCCGTCTGGCTTCTGTCCCCCCAGTGCTCAGCGTTGGGGAGGGCGGTTTCTGGGAGGGAACCGTGAAAGGCCGCACAGGCTGGTTCCCGGCCGACTGCGTGGAGGAGGTGCAGATGAGACAGTATGACACCCGGCATGGTGAGTGACCCACGTCCCCCTGGCAGCTCCCGAGGGGCACCACCCCTTCCAGTTTCCTGGTCTCTCTCGGTGCTGAATCCACATTTGTTCACAGAGAAAAGACTAGAAGTAAACTCAGACATACACTCAAAGTACACAGAAACTTACGTACATGACACAGACACAGTGCACACACCCTTCGTGTACTTACGAACATGGGTGCGTGTACCAGACCCTTGATGTGCAGTGGAGACACATGTGACGTCCCCACAGGAGGTGCATGCCCGTGACCGTGCCTCTGTCTGTGTGGTCCCACACGTGACTCCCAGGGACTGTAACCGCCCGTCCAGCACGGTGCTCACAGAAGCACCAGGTGCACGGAGCACAATTCCTGTGTGGCTGGCAGATAAGTAAGGAGGTCAGCGTGAGAAAAGAGGCGTTTTTCCAAAGTGGACAGATTGTCCAAGTGGGCAGAGCAGGGAGGCCTGGACCAGCCAAGAGGAAATGAGGCCAGTTGGGCCTGGAGGGGCTCTCCTGGGTACTGTGCAGGGCAGGGAAGGTCTGAGGGCAGCAGGAGAGGGACGACGGGCCCCATCCTCAGCCTGCAGGGAGAACGTGAGAGTGAAGGCTGCAGCTCCTGGGGTTGGCGAGTAGTCATAGTCCAACCCTGTTGACCACTTGGGCTTCCACCAAGGACCCTTCTGCTTGTCAGGATCTGAGGGGTCGTGCTGGTGAAAAGCAGTGGCTGGTCCTTTGGAGGCTCCTAGACCTGTGAATATTGCTTCAGACCTGGAGAGCCAGTGGGACAAGGAAACCTCTCCTGAGTGAGGTCACTGCTGGCCATCGGTGGTGTGTCTGGATGGAGAGTGCGTGCCTGGCACCCACCTGTGCACATGAGGGACTTGGGCCCAGAGTTGTGTCTCCCTGGGTCGAGAGTTTCCTAGGGGAGCCCACCCCTGTGGCCTGGACCCCTGCCCTGTGCCGAGCTCAGTGGAGGCCCAGGGAGGCAGGAGTGTGGACACTGGCCCACTCCTGGACAGGTGCCTTTGCTCCTTCCCTTGGCTGTTTCCCAGCCCGCCCTAACAGCTCTCCTGATGGCTTGGATTGTGGAAGGGACTAGGCCTCCTTGTTCTCTGCCTGTGGAGGGATGGGGCAGGGTCCAGGCGGGAAATGATTTCGGAAGTTTGGGCCCTGGTTCCGACAGGATGGGAGGGGAGCAGTGTGTGTGGGAGTGTTCCCACCTGTTGTAGGAGCTGGCCCTGAGCTCTCCGATGTGATGGGTCATGAAGGTTCTGGTTTGAGTACTATGGATCTCGGGGTGTTAGGACCTAGGACTGAAGCTGAGGGGGAGAAAAGGGGGTTTAGACTAGAGTCAGAACTGGAGCGTAGCAGACGTTCATTAGGTGTTTGCTGTATGCTGGCCCCTGTGCTGGGAGCTGGGATCACAGAGGTCTGACTCATGCCTAGAGGGGACCAGGTGTGCCCAGGTTACAACAGAGACATTAGTGTGAGCACAGGGGCTCCCTCCCTGGGTTGGCCTGAAGGAGTCAGAGAGGGCTTCAAAGCAGAGGCATTGTTCTCCCTCCGGGTCCTGGAGATGGTCGGCAGGCGGGGTGAGGGGGAGCCCGTGTGTGCAGGGCCTGGCACAGTGTTCTGGAGCTTCGTGTCAGCACCTCCCTTGCTGAGCAGCACTGGGGCGCCAGGCGCGGGGTTAGCACTTTCACATGGAGGCAGTCGTTGACTCTTTCCAGCAGTTCTGGGAGGTGGGGCGGGTTGTTAGTCCATTTCTAGGGGTCACATGGCCCTGAGGGACAGGCAGGCCGCTCTGTGTGAATGGAACACATGTGTTGGGTGAGGGCTGGCAGGGCTGGCCTGGGGCTGGAGCCAGCATGGCTTTGTGGTGGGAGGAGAATGGCAGCGGCTGTCTGCTTGTGCAGGTCAGTTAGGGTTGGGGTCGAGGCCCATGCAGGGCAGAGCAGACAGATGGGGAGGAGGGTGGGCGGGGGCTGAGGTCACAAGCAGCAGTGTGGGTGAGGGCTGGGCTCCTAGACGGGGCAGCAGCCATCGGGCAGGTGGCCTGGAGTGTTCCACTGGGTGGGCAGAGGGAGCGGGGCCTGCGGAAGCTGCCTGCAGCGGGGCGGGAGCAGTAGCAGGCTCCCCCTGACCTCACTGCAGGCCTGGCTGGCTGCTCTGGGAGGCACCTGTGTTCTGGGACCCAGGGACCAAGTTCTGACAGAGGCCAGAGGGCAGCCCAGGAACAAGAACCTGCTTCCAACAGGCTCAGATCCAAAAAAAAAAAAAAGAAAGAAAAAAAAAATCTGTTTCTGGGACTGGCGTGGAGATGGAGAAGGACTCGGAGGCCAAGCGGTGTTCGTGGTGCCGACGCGTGCAGGCCGGGCTGCGCCCAGGGTCACTGAGCAGAGAGCAGGCCTCCCACGGCGCCTCCGGGGTGGGAGTGGAAGGAGCGTGGCAGGCAGAGGGTGGATCGTGAGGGCGGGATGGGGTGGCAGAGTCGGGTGTGTTCTGGAGGCTGGTTTGTGCAGGGACCTTGAGGCCCAGCGCGACTGGGACCCTCCGCTGGCCCTCTTGCCCTCAGTCCCTTTCTCTCCCGTGTGTTCGTCACTTCGGGAGGTTGTGCTGGGTGTTTTCACTTCAGCTGGCTTTTGTGTCTCTGATTAATACAACTGGAAAATGAATTTGTGTTATGCAATAAATACGATTTGGTCAACAAAATCTGAAAACAGGCGCCTAAGTGAACTGCAAGTTTGGGGCTTTGGCAGGCAGGCACTGTGAGCATTTCTGTGGGTGGCTTGACATATAGAAGGTGAGCCTCACCTGAGCGGCAGTGAGGCTTGGCCGGAGCTGGCTGTGGGGGTGGCAGGACAGTGGGTGCAAGTGTGGTTCCGGGGCCAGGAAGATAAAATATTAGGCTCTCGGAATGTAGGGGGCCCCCCAAGGTGAATTTTCCTACTCTGTAAGAAGAGGCTCAAAGGGACTGTTGACTTACCGAGTCACACAAGTTAGTGGCCGGGACCTGGAATCTAGTCCAGTGCTGTTCTTGACATCTATGTCTTCTGATTTGACTCGTTCTTCCTTTCATCCAGCCAGTGCTCCGTCCGTGCTCATACCCATCCGTCCTTTGACTCACCCACCTATCCCACCACCCAGCTACTCGTGCGTTGACACACCCGGCCAGTCCAGTGCACAGCCCCTCCCTTCCTCCGTCTATCCATTCATCCATCCTCCTACCACCGGCCCAGCTACCTGTCTACCCAGCCCATCCATCCATCCACTCACCTGTCCCTGCATGTACCTATCTTCTCTTTGGCCCATCCATACATCCCCCTGTTGCTCCTTCCCTCCCTCCATCCACCCGTGCATTTACCTTTTGATCCATCCTTCTGTCTCCATCGTAGATCCACCCATCCTCCCGTTACCCTCCCAGTCAGCACGCAGAGTGCCTGTTACGTGTCCGGTGCTGGGGTCACAGAGATAAATGATACGTGGTCCTTACCTTCAAGGGGTAGTGGGGGAAACAGGTCATTAAAAATCATAGGTTCCCTGGCTGGGTATGGTGGCTCATGCTTGTAATCCTAGCACTTTGGGAGGCCAAGGTGGGAGGATTGCTTGAGCCCAGGAGTTCCAGACCAGCCTGGGCAATGGCAAGACCCTGTCTCTAAAAAAATTTAAAAAATTAGGCAGGTGTGGTGGTGCATACCTCTAGTGCCAGCTACTTGGGAGGCTGAGGCAGGAGGATTATTTGAGCCCAGGAATTGGAGGCTGCAGTGAGCTATGGTCACACCACTGTACTCCAGCCTGGGTGACAAAGTGAGACCTTGTCTCAAAGAAAAAAAATCATAGCTTCCCTATCTTATCTAATTTCCTGCCTGCTGCTCTGGCTGCATAGGCTCCACACGGTCCCTCGAATGCTCCGGGCCGACACCTGCTACAGGCTTCACCCCGACTATCCCTCTCCTGGGAAGCCCTCTACCCACGTACCTGCAGGCTGCTCCCTTCTGTCCTCAGCCTTTGCTCAGTTCTGCCTTGCTGGTGAGGCCTTCCTGTGACCACCCTAGAACCGCAAACTTTCTCTGAACCCCTTATTCTGCTTGCTTTTCTCTTAAGCGTTTGCCAGCATTTGACATGTATATTTATTGCCTGTTTATTCTCTCTCCCCCGAATAGATTACAAATTCCACAAGGGAGAGACTTTGTTCTGTTGTCTGCTATATTCCCAAAGCCTAAGATAAACAGAGTCTGATACATAGTAGGAGCTCAACAGATGCTTGTTGAAGGAAAAAAGGAATCTCGAGAAACGCTACAGTGAGAGGAAACGAGGGAGGTGCTGAGGGGCGAAGTTCGAGGCAGTGGTGGTGCCACTTGGGAGTTCTGAAGAGTGGAGCAAGGGTACCCGGACGCCAGGAGGGCAGGGCCCGCAGGCAGCTGAAGGAGCCCTCGGGCGCAGAGAGGTCGTGGCTGGAAGGCAGATCAAACTTTCCGGAGATGGCAGGGTGGGGCAGCGGGCAGACAGCTGGCTGACGCCACAGTGGCCGTGAGGGACTTTGAGATCAAGAGGACAGGTGGAGACAAAGCTCTGGGGCATACAGTGGGGTCAGGGAAGGGCACCAGCCCCCGACTCCTGCACTGCCTGCCCTATTCAGGCAGGATCTGAAGCAAGGGACCCCGTGAGGCTGAGCGTCGGGGCTGTCGTGAGGAATGTGGTGAAGACATGAGGCTGCTTCCCTGCCGGCGCATGTGGGCACGCAGCAGGGCGCTTGCCCATGAGTGTGGGTCCTGCACACACAGACGTGCGTGTACGTGAACACAGACCTCACGCGTGCGTGAGACTGCGGGCTCACACACACAGAGGCAGGTGCATTCACACAGGACTGCAGGTCATGCACACGCACACACAAACACACACACACCCACCCCATTCTTTGCTCCCAGCCTTGGGGCTCACTGACCCTCTCTGTGGACAGCCCTGGCCTTGTCTGGTCCCCTGCGTGCAGCTCCTCAGGAGAGAGGGGAGCCGCGGCTGCTGCCCCACCTTGGACCCTGACCCCCAGAGGCCAGAATTCCCTGATGAGCCCCTCAGCCTTCTTGCCTTGGGACCTCTAGACCCAGGAATGCAGGATTTGGGGTTCCCTACTTCCATATGGGCACAGCCAGGCCCAGGGTGTGTATGTGGGCGGAGACTGGCGACCAGCACGGTTGAGGGCAGTTCAGGCCTGTTGGAGGCCGAGACTGTCCCTCAGCTTCTGACGCTCCCTTCAGAGACCCGGGAGGACCGGACGAAGCGGCTGTTTCGCCACTACACAGTGGGCTCCTATGACAGCCTCACGTCACACAGGTACACGCAGGGACACTGGCTGGGGCATGCCGATGGGACGTGGGTGGGGTGTCCGCCAGGAGGCCAGGTGCAAACAGGTCAGAGGAGGGTGCAGAGGGGTGCCCTGCCCACCTCTGTCCTTCACTGTCCCCTCAGTCCAGGGGCGACCCCGGGTGGACTGCGTCTGTGGGACCCTGTGGGGTTGCCTCACTCCTCCCTGCTTTCCTCCGTCAGCGATTATGTCATTGACGACAAAGTGGCTGTCCTGCAGAAACGGGACCATGAGGGCTTTGGCTTTGTGCTCCGGGGGGCCAAAGGTAACGGGCAGTGGGTGCCGGGCGGGGTGGGCACTGCTCGGGGCATCTGCCCCGCCCCTCCCCTGCTTGTGGCCCTTCCTGCTCCCTCCCGTGGTGGGGACAGTGTCAGGGCAGCAATTTCTCCCTCCGTTGTTTTCCACTGTCTGTTGTAGGGTGTCTGACAGAGTGGGGGGCCTTTCTCCTGGGAGGAAGTCCGAGGTTTTGCAGAGGGACAGTGGTCCCCAACCTTTTTGGCACCAGGGACCAGTTTTGTGGAAGTCAGTTTTTCCACAGTGGGGGTGGAAGGGGCCGGGGGTGGTTTCAGGATGATCAGGTGGTGATGCGAGCGATGGGCAGTGGCTGTGAATACTTGCTTGCCCACCGCTCACCTCCTGCTGCGCAGCCTGGTTCCTAATAGGCCACGGACCAGCAGTGGTCCATGGCCCAGGGGTTGGGGACCGCAGCAGAGGGAAACGTCCTGGAGTCCTGGGCTGCCCTGGCGGCCCCTCCTGCAGCACCCCCCAGCCCCGGTCACTCTGCCCCCCGTAGTCATCGGTTTCTCATGCTGAGCCACTTGGAGGCTGCTGTGTGGCAGCCGCCCCCTCCTGAACAAGCCTGGTGAAGCACGTCCTAATTGCCCCTGCAGCGGAGACCCCCATCGAGGAGTTCACTCCCACGCCGGCCTTCCCCGCGCTGCAGTATCTCGAGTCCGTGGACGTGGAAGGTGTGGCCTGGAGGGCTGGGCTGCGCACGGGAGACTTCCTCATTGAGGTGAGGCCTGTCCTGACCTGCATAGCCCGCAGGGTGCTAACCCCTGCACACTGAGGGGGATGCACCTGGGAGCGTCCCCACCTAGCTGCCTGTCTGTCCCAGGTGAACGGAGTAAACGTGGTAAAGGTCGGACACAAGCAGGTGGTGGCTCTGATTCGCCAGGGTGGCAACCGCCTTGTCATGAAGGTTGTGTCTGTGACAAGGAAGCCAGAAGAGGATGGGGCTCGGCGCAGAGGTGAGGGGTCAGGCTTCAGGCCTCTGCCCTGACTCTCCCCTCTGGCCCCTGGTCCTAGACCTTTGACCTCAGGCCCACATTTCTCTCCCCACCTCTGATCCCAGACTGCTGACATCAGATTCCTGAACCTAGATGAAATGCCCTCATATGTGACGTGGGGTCCTTCTCCATCCCTGATGTTAGACTAGCAACCCTGCCCCCCGGCCCGAGGCCTCTGACCCCTGACCCCAGATTGCCCCTTCTCAGATCCCTGCCCCCTCCTTCCCGGCGTTCCCCTAGCCCCTGGCGTGGCAGAGCCCTCCTTCCCTACACCACCAGCAGCTGCCTGGAGGCCGGGGTTGCCATAGCAACTGTGAGGTTGACGCTGCCGTGCTGCTTATTGTCGGAGGGAAGGGGGAGGCGGCACCTGAGGGAAGAGGAAAAGCGTCTTCTCCCCGCGCCGACGACGCGGCACAGCCTGGGCCCAGGAGGCTTGCTAGCCGGCCCAGCCCAGGCCTGTGGCTTGGCTGACCACACCCTGGTCCCCCCAAGGGGCAGTGGCCACCTGGGCCTGGGGTAGCCCTGAAGCAGCAGGAGCCCGGCCTGCCAGGAGACCCCTCCCAGCCCCCACCCCATGGCTCTGGTGCCCCCTCGCTTGGCCCTTGGAGCCTGCAGGGTGGGCACTCAGGCCAGAGCCAGCCAGCACCGGGACCCCCACCAGCACCCTTGATCGTTGCTTGAGGCCCTGGCTCTGGGGGGTCCTGAGGGCCCTGGGGCCCCAACCGCCCCGGCCCCCAGTACTCCCTGAGCTCCTAGCGCCATGAAGAAGTTTGCGTCCAGCCGCAGCCTGAACAAGATCTTGGCCCAGTGCGACTCGTCCTCGCGGGAGTACGAGGAGATCCAGGCGGTGGAGCGCAAGTGGCACCTGCACCTGGCCACACCGCGCCGCCTGCTGCTGGACAGGAGGTCCAAGGCCTCCCTCTTCTTTGCAGCCCCGCCGCCCCCCAAGAGGGCCCCCAGCACCACACTGACACTGCGCTCCAAGTCCATGACGGCTGAGCTTGAGGAACTCGGTGAGCACTGGGGGTGGCAGTGGGGGGTGGACAGCGGGTAGACCACCCAGGACAGGCAGCCCAGCGTACAGTGGACAGAAGCAGTGGGAGGACAGGGCACTGAGCTGGGCCTGAAGCCAGGCAGAGACCGCGGTGGGGAAGGGCAGATGGACAAATGTGCAGGTCAGAGGTAAAGGGGTGGGGGCTGGAGCATTGGGAAATTTGGCACCTGTGGGGTAAGGTGGGCAGTGCGCACGGAAAGGGCGATGGCTGAGGGGCTGAGGGACTGGAGGTAGACAGTGGGATGGCCAGGACAGACGGCCAGGGAGCAGGGTCTGGCCCACCGGTATGTTTGCACGAGTGTGCATGGGTGTGTGTGTGCTGCCTCTGGTTCTCCATGTCTCTGCTCTGACTTTATTCCTGCATTCCGTCCAAGTGAGAAAGAGCAGTAGTGAAGCGACCCAAGGTCTGCTTCTGGCTCTGCCAGGTGCTGGCAGTGTCATCTCTGTGTTTATTTTACCCTCTTGGTGCCTGTTCACTCGTTGGTCAAGTTGGCCTGCTGATCTCACGGGGCTGTTGTGAGCACTCATCTTAGGGTACTGGGATGGGAGGTGAGCAAGAGTGTGCTGGGCTTCGATGGGGCACATTGTGGGCACAGTCCCAGGTTGACCACTAACAGCCTCATTGTGGGCACGTGCAGATGCACTTGACCATGTCCTGACATGTGACAGTTAGTAGCCTCTTCGTGGGCATGTCCCAGTACATGTGACCATTGTCCTCATTGTAGGCATGTGCTAATACATGTGACCATTAACAGCCTTGTTGTAAGTGTGTCCCAACCATCAACAGCCTCATCATGGGCACGTCCTAATATCTGTGACAGTTGACATGCTCTTTCCTTCTGTAGTCTGAGGCCAATCCTAGCCCCAGAATTGACTGCGCCTCTAGTCATAGAGGAACCCTGCCTTCGCTCCTAAGCTGGGCCCTGACCAAGTCCTGGCCATGGGAAAGGCCTTGATTCCGGTTCTCTGCTGAACCCCAGCCCTGGCTTCAGTCTTGATTCTACCCCAGCCATAGAAGACACCCTTACTCTGGTCCCCAGAATCACCCCTGACCTTACTCATGGTCTGAGCTCAGACCCTGTCCTGGCCATAGGCTGAGCTGCCCCATACCAAGCAGAAGCAGTGTAGTTCACTGTGGGAAATAGCTACCAACATAGACCGGTCAGAATTTTCTTCACTGTAAATATTCCAAATAAAATAAAACTAGAAAAAAAAAAACCACACACAGACAATTTAAAACAAAGGAAGAGGAATCCCAGGTCTCAAAAATGAAGAGAGAAAGGAAAACCAGGGAAGTGGAGGCAGCTGATGCTCCCATAGCCCACAATATAGGTCCCAAGGGCGGGAGGTTGGGGTTCTGATGCCCCCACAGAGCTAAAGGACATGGCTGTGGACTGTGAGAAGCAGGAAGGTCAGAACCAAGCCCAAGAGCTGGAATTCACATCAAAAGAACTCAAAATCGTAGAAGAATATGAAAGAGACGATAAAATGTTTAAATTATTACAGAGTTTAAGAGAACTAACAGAATGTCTAATGAAGGAACAGGACAGAACAACAACAAAAAAAGAATAAACACATTTCAAAAGGACCCCTAAAGAACTGTTATTGTCACTGTGATAAAAAAGAAATCCATGGCTGGGATCCATCTCAGATAAATCTGAGATGATTACCCGGAATATAGCACAGAAAGATAAGTAGATGCAAAATATTGAACAGCAGTTAAGAGATACTAAGGACTAGTGAGAAAATCCCAGCATTTACGTAATGTGAGTCCTAGGGGGAAAGGATAACAAGAATGGAAAAGAGGCAATATTTGAAGAGTAAATGGCTAAGAATTTTACAAAGTTGAACAAAGACATGAGCCTTCAGTTTGAAGAAGTGTAAGTTCCAAGCAAGGAAATAAAAATGAATCTGGATCTAGATCTATCATAGTAAAATTGTAGAGCATAGTGGACAAGCAGAAAAATCTTAAAAACTACCAGAGAGGGAGAGAGAGAAAGAGAGAGAGAGAAGCTGCTAGGTGCTTTAGAAAGGAATGATGGCTAGGCCGACAGCAGACTTCTCATCAGCAATAGTAGATGGCAGCTGACGATGGGACAATAGCGTCAAAGTCTTAAGTCAAAATGCCTTTCCACCCACCATTCTGTACCCAGCTAACCCTGTTCATTCAAGAATGAGGCAGAGAAGCTAGCAGACTTCTGGCCACAGGGTCATGAGGGTCCAAGGTCAGTCACAGGGAGCTGACCTGTCACACTGAAGATCCAAACTGATGAAAAGCAAATACCAGTAGGCAGCTGGGTCTGGCTGGACACCAGTCTTAGCCTCCTGCCGTGTTCAGCTGCATGTTCAGAAGGGCCCCCCTTATTCTGCACGGAGAGGCTTTGGGGCAGTATGAGATCTCTAATCCTGGGACCTCGGGACTCTGCCCTGTAGAAGAACTGCCTTCTGTTCTCTGGACTTTTCTATCTGCAGAAACCAGTGAGTGAGAGAAGCTCCTCTTCCTCTCTGCTCTGGTACATCAAGCCTCAGAACAGGGTTTCTGGGGTTGCTGGATGACCCTTGTCTTCCAGAGGAATTCACTTACAGCTTCAGGCCGGCATAAGTTTCCAGGCTTTTTCCTGAGTGGAGTCTGGGCAGGATGAAGGGACAGCTTAGCTTGGAGCCTCTGCCCACACTCCTGGGGTCATGGCTTCTGTTGAAGCTGGACCAGGCTCTTCATGTTGCTCTGTTCAGAGAAGGGCCTGGGTGCCCAAGAGCTCAGGAAGCCACCTAGTCCCCAGAGGACAGCTGTCCTGGGAAGCCAGCCCATTTGCTGACCTTCTTACCAGTGCCCCCAGAAAATGGCTGATTTGCCAGCACTAGGGTTTCCCCAGGTACCTGAGGGACCATCCCACAATCCAGTGTTTTTGCTTTTAAAAGACAGAAATGTGGCCGGGCATGGTGGCTCATGCCTACAATCCCAGCACTTTAGGAGGCTGAGGTGAAAGGATCACTTGAGACCATGAGTTTGAGACCAGCCTGAGCAACATAGTGAGACCCCATCTCTAAAGAAACACTTTGAAAATTAGCCAGGTGTGGTGGTGCATGCCTGTAGTCCCAGCTACTTGGGAGGCTGAGCCAGGAGGATCACTTGAGCCTGGCAGTTGGAGGCTGCAGTGAGCTGTGATTGTGCCACTGCACTCTAGCCTCGGTGACACGGTGGGACCTTGCGTCAAAAAGAAAAAAACAGAAATGAGACCTGTTGGGTCATTGCCAGCAGCATCAGTCCTGCCAGTCACTGTCAGCAGCTGATAGACCCTTTTAGGATCCATAGTCTACTGAGAAGATGAACTGAAGCTACGTAGAAGAGGAAGTGTGAGGTGACAGGGAAGGCAGGTGGTAGGGTAGAGGCTCCTGCTGCACAGAGGACACGGCGGCCGCAGGGCCCTGTGGGAGGAGGAGAAGGGAAGGGCCAGCGTGCACGGGAATGGGGTGGGCGAAGGCTGGTGCCCTGGAAATGAAGGGGTGGGGTTCGGACCCTCCTCCTGAGACAGGTGGTGGGAGGAAGAGGAGGGCAAGTGCCCTGTTCTCGTCAGCGTTAGGGGCTCCTCACGGTCACCATGTGGTCGTCTGCTCAGCCTGAGCCAGGCGTGTGCTGGGGCCCGAGGCCAGGGGAGACCCAGGCCGGGGAGGCCCTGGCAGGTCCACACCCCTCCTGTTCATTCACTTCCCTGTGATTTCTGGCTCCCTTTTTCTTTTGTGATGAGAACACCAGGGCAGGTGCCACACCCAGCGTCCCTGTGAGCGGCCTCATTCTGGAAAAGGTTTCTCTGCCAGACACGCTTGTCCTGCCTTTGTTTAAAACCTATACACAGGTGACCACCTCGGTTTTCAGTGGCATCTGAAGTTGGTTTCTATGGGGTTTTGTCTGTTTTCTGAACAAACACTCGACAGAACCAAGTGTGATTTAGTCATGCATGTTCCACGCGTGCATGTCTGTGTGCATGTGTGTGCGCGCACACACGTGAATGTTCCAGCTCGTGGTTGTTTCCTCCCTGGATTTCAAGCCGGGCACCAGCCGACTCTGCATTTGGACAGATTTGCCACTCCTGGTCTGATAAAGAGGTGTAGGCTGGGGTAGATGGGAAAGGTCCTGGTTGCTGGGGAGGTGGGGGTGGGAGGGACGGGGCCAGTGCCGAGGGATGAAGCTGCCTCTCATCCCCTGTGCTCTGTTTCTTGATTCCAAGCCTCCATTCGGAGAAGAAAAGGGGGTGAGTCATCGCTTGCATCCCCAGGGCCCCAGCTTTGCCTGACCCCTGTCCGGGTGTGTCCCTGCTGGTGTGTGAGGAGGCTCCAGCTCCAGTCAGGGTGGTCTGGAAGCCTGGGCTGCACCCTCCCGTTTGGCTTTTCCCTGGGGATCTGGGGGGGCCATGAGAGGAGGACAGACGGAACTTTCCCAGGGCGTGGCCAGCTGGGGTGCGGTGGGGAGACCCAGCATGGCCCAGGGGCCCAGGGGAGTGGTGGGCTGAGAGCTACAGAGGCAGCCTGGTGGGGAGGAGCTGGCGGAGCCCCCTGGGAGGCCGCTGCATGGGCCACGGCCCAGAGTGGTGGGCGGTGCTCGGAGGGCCCACGGTGGAGCTCGAGGGAGCAGGGGAACTGGGCCACGTCGAGGTGTTCAGCTCCGGCCTGCACTGCTTCTCTCTGCCTGTCCTCTCGGGGCTTGTGCTTGGGCTGTGGGCGCCACGCCATCCGCATGCTGGTTGGTCACAGGGCCAAGCCCAGAGCGGACAGTCCCTTTAGAGCAGGGGTCTGAGTCCCACAGCTCGGCAGGGGGAGTGTGGAGCTCCCCTGTCTAGCAGCCCCGCCAGGCTGCCAGCTTCACCCTCCCACTCACTGTTCAGGTGCCCCCACCCCGTATCCTTTGAGGCTTCCCCCCGTATGTCCTGGATGTGCAGCCTGTGCTGGGGACGCTGTGTTTGGGTGGGGACAGAGTCACCGGCCTGGGTACCGAGGGACACCATCTGGCGAGGTCCTGGGGCCTGGCCTCCTGCAGCCTTTGCTCAAGGACGAGGGGAGTCAAGGCCCAGAGGAAAAAGCCCAAGGTGGCTTTGTGGCCCCAGGTGTGCCTGGCACTCGCCGTCTCTTACTCCGGATCTGCTGGGCTGGGGGCACCTCTGCTGGCCCCTGGCCCAGCTCTCTCCTGCCCGACCCGCGTTCCCTGCCCTCTTTTGCCCTGTGAAGGCTCCGCCGCCTCTTGCCCCAGCCCAGGTGAAGGCCTTCCCCAGTGTCTTTCCAGGTACTAAAAACATGATGGTCTCCTTCAGGGACCTTTTTTCCACACCTTCGGGACAGACTCAAGCTTTCTGGAGTGTTCTGGTTCTGCCCTCCCGCTCATTCGCGGGACTCCCAGGTGCTGCGCTGTGGCCCTGATGACAGAGTGCCAGGCCCCTGTGCGAGGCTGCTGGGAGGGGCGGGCCCACCTAGCTTCTTGTCGGCTTCATTTCCTTTTTTTAAGTATCTAGAATGATCTGTTTAGGAATATATTTTCTAATGGCGGGGTGGGGGGGCGTGCTTTGTCAATGTCATCAGGTTGTAATATGCAGAATTCTTGATTCTTTCCCTCTGGAAGTAATTCCTGCCCGGCCCCAACACCATCACCACATGACCAGAAATCGTTGCTTTGCTAAACTTCACGCTCACACTGCTGTGGGCGGCTGGGATCGGGTCTTCCGGACCTGGAGACACAGCCTCTCGTGACCCACAGCTCGGGGCTCAGGGGGCTTAGGTGGTGGCGTCTATTACACGCCAACTCCGTGTATGCCACGGAGTTTTCCGTCCATTCGTGTCTTTACTTCTGCGGTTTCTGGAGAGTGTGGTGGTTACATCTGGTCTCTTATTTGCTGGATCTGTGGCCTGGGACAGTTTCTCTCTGAGCTTCAGTTTGCTACAGGGTAAAAAGAAGTAGAAACAGGATCTTCATGCAGTTGTTGTGGGATGAGAGAGGGGATCCGTGTAGCCCGGCACACTCTGGAAACCACCAAGAACTGAACAAACTGGCGATGACGATTTCAGCTTCCGAAGGAGACTGTTCGCTCGGTTACAAAGGCAGCAGTCCCTGATCTGCTCCCCGGCCGCGTCGCCTGCGTGCTGGGCGCCTCCAGCAGGCCCGGCTGTTCCGCGTCGGAGTGTGTTCCGCTGGTGAACTTCTGCATTGTTCAGGGCACAGGCTGGGCACTGGCGGAGCACAGAGAACACGATGGCTCTCTTTTTGGAGGGTCCACAAGCTGTCTGGGGCGATGAGGCGCACAGACAGGGAGATTCGTGCGCATGTGCGCTCAGCGTAGGCCCTTCTCGTGTGATTCCCACTGGAGACATGCAAAGCAGGTGCTGTTTTTATGCCTGTTGTATCAGATGAGAACACTCAATCAAAAGAGGTTAAGGCAGGACAGTCGGTGTACAGGCCAGGTCTGGTCTGGGTTGGGTGCAGGCAGGGTGGGGAAGTCCATTTACTTCCCCACAGCAATTGCTCAGCAGACCAGGTGCTGTGAACGGCCACAGGTGGGGCTGGAAGGAGCAGGAGGTGTCCAGGCCGACCACCGAGGTTTTCCAACACGGGTGCTTGGAGAGTGAAGGATGCCAGGACGAGTGTGACCAGATGTGGGGTCCGCTAGAGTTGCCGCAGCCCCCGAGAGCCGGGGAAGGGCCTGTGGGTGTGGCGGGCGGGGCTGCTTAACGAGGGGCTGGCGGAGCGGCTGGGGGACCCAGGTGCTGCCCAGCCCTGCTGCGTGCCCCACGAGCCAGCCTGGAGTGGGGTCTGGGATAGAGCTGGGTGGACCCTCAGTGAGAGGCGCGGACCCCAGGGGGGTCATCCCGCCAGAGCTCTGACAGTCCCCAGATACACGTTAGTTTAACAAAGTTTCCAAATCACTTTGATAAAAAATACCACTTTTTAAGACATTAATTTTACTTCAATAACAAGCGAATAAGAAAAAGCTTTTCTTTGGTAATAGATTTGAAAAGAATGTTGCCACGGCCTGCCTGGTGCCCCCTCCCCTTGAGGGCCATGTCAGGCCTGAGCCCAGCTGCGGCCTCTTCACCCCTCTCCCTTTCTCTGGCCCCAGCTGCTTTCTAAGGGGCGCAGGAGCCCTGTCAGTGGGGGGCCCTCCCTCACCGTCCCCCCACTTCGTCCTCTTTTCGTGGCACCTCCCACCCTGGGTAGGGCTGCCTTGGCCTGTTTTGCATCAAACAGTTTTTTAGGTCCTAGCCTGGGGCAGCAAATCGTTTTCAGAAAGTATCCCCCACCCATCTGTTCATTAACTCCTTCAATATTGGTTTATGCGCCCATTCAGACATCGTTCGTGGACACCTGCTTGTACATCGGGGTCTGTCCTAGGGCTGGGATCCCGCCATAAACAGCCTCCCTTCTGAAGTGGCGGTGGGGGGTATGTTACGTGCCATGTTCTCAGAACGGGGACAAGACAAGGGGAAATGGAGAGAAATTCAGGAAGACTGGGCTCTGAACAGTCTGTCCCTGCCCTGGTCTCTTCCCTTTCCTCGAGTGGGCTCCGTGGGGTTACCTGGAGTGAGGGGCCTCTGTCGGCACCACGGGGTGGACCGGCCTGGGAGGACGCGGCAGTGCGGCTGCAGACGGGTCCCGGTGGCTGAGATGGGGTCTCCTTGGCTGTGCAGAGAAGCTGGATGAGATCCTGGCAGCTGCTGCGGAGCCAACGCTGAGGCCGGACATCGCAGACGCCGACTCCAGAGCTGCCACTGTCAAACAGCGGCCCACCAGTCGGAGGATCACCCCTGCCGAGATAAGCGTAAGCCAGCCTGGGTAGCTGGGAGCGCCGGGACAGTCGGGTGTGGGGTTCAGAATGTCACGGCCCCTCCTTGCTAAGGTGAGAGCCCGTCATTTGGACCCTTCTCCAGAGGTGGGTGAAGCACCAACAGCCTCTCAGAGACGCTCGAGGCCGTTGCAGCCCCAGAAGGGCCACGGCTCAGCACTCGCTGGGTTCTCACTCCCGTGGCCGCAGCTTGCAGGGCCTCAGGCCTCAGGCAGGGCCTGTGTCATGCCCAGGACCTCCTAGTGGCCCTGTCCCCTGACCACTGCCCCACCCTGTGCCTTCTGTGCTCCTCCCCACCCTCCCCCAGCCCATACCGAGGGTCTGCACCTGTCCTGCCCACCGTCTACCCTGCCCACCTGCCCAGGCCCCAGCGGGCGGCATCGCTGCTCCCCAGGCCAGGGCCTGGATCTGATTCCTGGTCCAGGCACCACGGGCACCAGTGCCCTTGGAGTGAGTGCATGGGGTGACTGGTCTCCAGCTTAGGAGGACTGGGGTCCCCCCAGTGCCCCGGAACCTCCATATCCCCCTCCCTGACCCCCACAGTCATTGTTTGAGCGCCAGGGCCTCGCGGGCCCAGAGAAGCTGCCGGGCTCCTTGCGGAAGGGGATTCCACGGACCAAGTCTGTAGGTATGGCCGGGCTGTTGGGCGGGACGGGGCTGGGAGGAATGGGACTGGGCTGGCGGGGTGGATTTGGGTCTAGAGGATGCTGCTTCTCCCTACCCCTAACTGGGTTTCCAGTTTCCAAGTCCCACCTCTCCCTGGCCCCAGCCCAGGGATCTCATTTGTTTGTGGACATAGGAGGGGTCCTACCTTCCCCCAGCCTAGAGCTACATTGCTGGACGAGACCCTTGAGAGTGTGCCCACCCCACCCACTGCTCCCCCAGCAGGCGCCTGCCTCACGCACCCTCACGTCTCCACGGGCACCAGTGCCCTGTCCCCAGGTCAGCTGTCTCCTGTCCTGGCCGCTCCCCCGCAGCCAAGTGCATGCTGAGTGTCTGATCCTAAAACGAACCCCCCAGAACCTGCCTGCCCCACCCCTCCAGCTACTGCCCTCTCTGCCCTTCGTAGCCACAGAAACTCACCTCTGCTTGCTGCCTCCTGTCTCCCGCCTCTCCCAGCCTGCAGCAGACTTGCTCTCTCTATATCCAAAATCGAAACTGCTCCTACCAGGGTCACTGATGGCCTCCAGGACGTTCTTCTCAGTGTCGCAAACCCTTCCTCTTACTGACCTCAGCTGGCTTTCGGTTCCTTCGCTCCCTCTCTACGAAACTCTCCTCCTCGGGGCTTTAGGACAACACTGCTTGGTTTTCTCAGGCTGCCCCTGTTCCGCCCCCACTGCCCCAACCCCCCGAAGGCAGTGATTTCTCAGGCTGTGCCCTCAGCCGCCCTCCCCCAGTGCTCGTCAGCCATCATACCGCCCCACTGGCCGTCCCCTCTCCCGACCCCAGATCTGGACATCTAACCAGCTGTGCACATCCCTCCAGGCATCCTGTCTCCCCTCACCTGCCCGGCCGTGCACCCGTCAACCCACGGACCTGCCCGCTCGTCTGTCCGTCATCCACGGACACCCACCATGTCCCCACCTGCCACACACCAGGGCAAACCCTGCTCAGCACTTACTGCGGGTTGGATGCAGTGTCTAGTACAATAGCCACATTGAGGTGGCAGCATGTGTACCTTTATGTCATAGAAGAGGAAGCTGAAGCAAGGAGGGGTAAGATGACCTGTCCAAGGTCACACAGCTGCCCTTCCTGTCATCTTCAGTTAACCCTTTGGCCAACCAGCTGCCCATCCCTTACCCACCCCAGGACCCCACCAAGTGGTGCTCACGCTAGGCCAATCCCAGGCTGAATCTGGGGCTCAGCTGGGGAGTTGACACGTTTGCAGACAGCTCAGCAGTTACGTGGTAGATGTCAGGACACATGTACAAGGGGAGCTGATGAGGGAACAGCTCCAGCCACACCTGGTATCACAGAAAGCTGGGGTTGGGCTGTGTGCTCTTAGACATGCAAGGTCAGTGGGAGTTTCTGGGGGACAGTGGGGTGAATTGCTGATAGGCCAGTGTGTAAAAGGCACACGGGTACGTGGCCTGGTCCTTCAGGGACTGCCAAGAGTTGTTTCTGTAGGTGGGAGGGTAGGGAAGAAGGTTGGTGAGACTGGAGCTACTTTGTAACCAAGAGGTGCTCCTCCCTGGCATGAGGCCTACATGTCCTCCATGGTTCTTTCCGTATCCTCCGCTCCACCTGACAAAGTGGGGGTGAGCTACCTCCTCACATGCCTTGCAGCCCTGCCCGTCACCCCACACCTGGACCCCGGCTTTGTTCTCCTCACAACCTCCTACCTTGGCTTTGCCCTGAGTCCATCCCTCTGGCCAAAGGGGGCTTTCTGCAAAGCAGTTATCACCCCGCATTCCTCCAGCTTGACCCTCTGTAGGGTCCTTATTGTCTTAGGGGCCCAGTACCAGCCCCAGCCATCTCCTGCTTCCTCTGGGGACATCTGTCCTCACCTCCCTCCGACCTAGGCCTTCTGGCACTTGCTGCTCCCTACCTGCCCTCACTCTGCCTAGATGGCCTGTCCCTCAGCCCTGCCCAGTCCCAGGACTGACTGCTGGCAGCTCCAGATCTATGTGCCTGCCCTGCAGGCCTCGAGCCACTCGGTAGAGACGCCAGCTCCCCGTCACTGGTCCTGCTGTGCCCTCCTGTGCTCAGTTGATCAGTAAGCTGACAGGTGCTCAGCTTTCGTTTCTTCTGGCCTGGTGTGCCTCCAGCTGCCAGTACGAGTGGTGGTCGAGTTGTCAGACACCCCAGGCTCCTACCCTATGTCCTGACTGTGTAGCTCCGGGCACATGCTGTAACCCTTGCAACCTCAGATCCAATCCTTTTGACCCATAAACAGGCCACCTAGTACTTACCTCCAAGGACGCCTCTGAGGCTCATCCAGTGGGCTGTACTCGTGGGCCGAGTCCTGTGCCCGGCATATGGGGAATGCTTAGTAGCTGCTTATGTTGTTAATGGATGTAGGTCCTGCATCTAGAAGTTGGCACCCAGTCAGTGCTCAAGCAAAGAGGGTCTACCTTTGCCCCAAAGGTCCTGCCCCTACCCCAGATGATATTAGAATAGATTCCCCATTCTCTGCTGAGGCAAGTGACTTTTCTTTACCCTAAGCCAGAACTTGGCATGCCATTAGCATTAAATTTCCCCTTTTTCATCTTCACACGTCACTCCCGCCTTCTACATCCTCAAGGTGTGTTCTGCATAGCTCCATCTAACGCACAGGCTTGTGGGTGTTGGGTGCATGTTCGTACACTGTGCAAGAAGTGCAGCGGGAGGAGACCCAGGGTGAACTGGGCACAGATTGTGTCCAGTGGGGGGCGGGGGGAAGGCAGACCTAAAAATAATGATGGTGATAACCGTGGCCACCTTCCCAGACTGCTGCCACCTGTTCATCCCTGTACCATGAACTTTAAGTGGCCCCATGACATCAGCAGGCGTCCTCCTGAGATGAGGGAACTGAAGTTCCTAGAGGCTAAGGAATGTCAGTACCTGGCAGCGCTGGAATTCAAGCATAAGTCTGTGTGCACAAGCCCATCCTTGCTATACCTGGGGCTGTAGAGCTGTTGTGCCCAGCAAGGTGCAGACAGTGTAGTCTCAGAGGCTCCATCAGCGCTGTGGCGGCTGAAGGAGGATGTGATCAGGAACAGGCAGTCTGTATCACAGCAAGTGACTAAAAATACCGACCCAGCCAGAGTCAGGCCAGGTGTACAGCACCACCAGAGACCTTGTTGTCATCCACTCCCCTGGGATTGGGCTATCCAGCACCTACTGCCTGACTGAATACACCTGAACACAGGTGTCCACGTTATGTCCATAAGATGCTCAGGAAGTTCTATCAGACTCTAGCTGGACAGCAGGACAATAAGGGCCCTGACCACTCCAGCCCTTGCGCAGGACTCTTAACGATGTGTAAGTGCGGCAGGGAGAATGGTGTTCATTTGAAGCCTGTATTGCCCATGAGAGAACAGCAGCTCAGAGGGCGCAGGGCTTGGGGTCACGCAGCCAAGAGGGGGTAAGGCTGAGACATGCACTGGGTGCTCAGCCTGCAGTTCCATTTTAATCCATCCATCCATTCTTCCTTCCCACTCACCCAGCCTTACCAGATTTCAGCCACTGCAGTTACATCACCCATCCATGTGGATCTCTGGGAGGAGCCTCTCGGGGCTTCTTCCACAGGTACCCCCTCACCTGGGCATCAGCACTCTCTGACAGGCCATGGCTCCCTTTCCCCTCATTGGCAGACAGTGTATCACTCCTGCTCTGGGAGAGTGTCCCTCTCGCTTCTGATCCCACCCCTGGCTGCCCCCAGGGCCTCGCACTGACACCTACTTGTTGCGCCACTGGCGTTTCTGAGATGGCCTTGCTCAGTCTTCACTGGGAAGCCCTGTGCTTGTCTAGGGTAGGGTGTTGCCCCTTCTCTCCTGGGATGTCTTGTCAGGGCCTGCTGCATGTCCCTGGGCTTGGACAGGTCTAGGCCCCACCCAGGTAGTCAGAATTTGGGTCCTTTCTCAGGGCTCCACTGGTGGGGCCCTCCTTCACCCTGTAGCTGAACATTCCGTACTCTTCACGAGAGTCCTTGCGCAAGGTCGGGCCTGAGGCACCCAGCTTGGGCATCCAGGGATGAGCCCACACTGGAGTCTTGCTCAGAGCACCCGCTTTGGGCTCCCCTACCCTCCCCTACCCTCCATCCCCCAGCCCCACCGGTCCCCATCTTCCCCAGGGTTTCTGCCTGCGCCCTGGCCCTTGTGTCTGGAACTGTGGCTGCCCCGGGCTGGAGTCGGTGGAGGGGTCTCTCCGAAGGCACCAGCCGCCAGTGTCTCACCAGTACTTTCCATCCGCAGGGGAGGACGAGAAGCTGGCGTCCCTGCTGGAAGGGCGCTTTCCGCGGAGCAGTTCAATGCAGGACACAGTGCGCGAGGGCCGTGGCATCCCGCCCCCGCCGCAGACCGCGCCGCCACCCCCGCCTGCGCCCTACTACTTCGACTCGGGGCCTCCCCCGGCCTTCTCGCCGCCGCCCCCGCCTGGCCGTGCCTACGACACGGTGCGCTCCAGCTTCAAGCCCGGCCTGGAGGCGCGTCTGGGCGCGGGGGCCGCCGGCCTGTATGAGCCAGGCGCACCCCTTGGCCCACTGCCCTATCCCGAGCGGCAGAAGCGCGCGCGCTCCATGATCATCCTGCAGGACTCGGCGCCCGAGACGGGCGACGTCCCTCGGCCCCCGCCCGCAGCCACCCCGCCGGAACGACCTAAGCGACGGCCGCGGCCGCCAGGCCCTGATAGCCCCTACGCCAACCTGGGCGCCTTTAGTGCCAGCCTCTTCGCACCGTCCAAACCGCAGCGCCGCAAGAGTCCACTGGTGAAGCAGCTGCAGGTGGAGGACGCGCAGGAGCGCGCGGCCCTGGCTGTGGGTAGTCCTGGCCCGGTTGGCGGCAGCTTCGCCCGCGAGCCCTCCCCGACGCACCGGGGCCCCCGCCCGGGCGGCCTCGACTACGGCGCAGGGGATGGCCCCGGGCTTGCCTTTGGTGGCCCAGGCCCAGCCAAGGACCGGAGGCTGGAGGAGCGGCGCCGCTCCACTGTGTTCCTGTCGGTGGGCGCCATCGAGGGCAGCCCCCCAAGCGCGGAGCTGCCATCGCTACAGCCCTCCCGCTCCATCGACGAGCGCCTCCTGGGCACCGGCCCCACTGCTGGACGAGATCTGCTGCTACCCTCCCCTGTCTCTGCTCTGAAGCCATTGGTCAGCGGCCCCAGCCTCGGGCCCTCAGGCTCCACCTTCATCCACCCACTCACCGGCAAACCCCTGGACCCCAGCTCACCCCTGGCCCTTGCCCTGGCTGCCCGGGAGCGAGCTCTGGCCTCCCAGACGCCCTCCCGGTCCCCCACACCTGTGCACAGCCCTGATGCTGACCGCCCGGGACCCCTGTTTGTGGATGTACAGGCCCGGGGCTCAGAGCGAGGGGCCCTGGCCTCCCCAGCCTTTTCCCCCCGGAGCCCGGCCTGGATTCCTGTGCCTGCTCACAGGGAGGCAGAGAAGGCTCCCCGGGAGGAGCGGAAGTCACCCGAGGACAAGAAGTCCATGATCCTCAGCGTCTTGGACACGTCCCTGCAGCGACCAGCTGGCCTCATTGTTGTGCATGCCACCAGCAATGGGCAGGAGCCCAGCAGGCTGGGGGCTGAAGAGGAGCGCCCGGGCACCCCGGAGCTGGCCCCAGCCCCCATGCAGTCAGCAGCCGTGGCAGAGCCCCTGCCCAGCCCCCGGGCCCAACCCCCTGGCAGCACCCCAGCAGACTCCGGGCCAGGCCAGGGCAGCTCAGAGGAGGAGCCAGAGCTGGTGTTTGCTGTGAATCTGCCGCCCGCCCAGCTGTCCTCTAGTGATGAGGAGACCAGGGAAGAGCTGGCCCGCATTGGGCTGGTGCCGCCCCCTGAAGAGTTTGCCAACGGGATCCTGCTGGCCACTCCACTCACCGGCCCGGGCCCCTCGCCCACCACGGTGCCCAGCCCGGCCTCAGGGAAGCCCAGCAGTGAGCCACCCCCTGCCCCAGAGTCTGCAGCCGACTCTGGGGTGGAGGAAGCTGACACACGCAGCTCCAGCGACCCCCACCTGGAGACCACAAGCACCATCTCCACGGTGTCCAGCATGTCCACCCTGAGCTCCGAGAGCGGGGAACTCACCGACACCCACACCTCCTTCGCCGATGGACACACTTTTCTACTCGAGAAGCCACCAGTGCCTCCCAAGCCCAAGCTCAAGTCCCCGCTGGGGAAGGGGCCGGTGACCTTCAGGGACCCGCTGCTGAAGCAGTCCTCGGACAGCGAGCTCATGGCCCAGCAGCACCATGCCGCCTCTGCCGGGCTGGCCTCTGCCGCTGGGCCTGCCCGCCCTCGCTACCTCTTCCAGAGAAGGTCCAAGCTGTGGGGGGACCCCGTGGAGAGCCGGGGGCTCCCTGGGCCTGAAGACGACAAACCGACTGTGATCAGTGAGCTCAGCTCCCGCCTGCAGCAGCTGAACAAAGACACGCGCTCCCTGGGGGAGGAACCGGTTGGTGGCCTGGGTGGCCTGCTGGACCCTGCCAAGAAGTCGCCCATCGCAGCAGCTCGGTGAGCAGTGCGGTGTGGGAGGGTTCTGTGCCTTGTCCGTGCCCCTCACCCCTGTCCTTCCTCTTGTCCATCCAGGGCCTCCCTGTTCCTCTTTCTGTCCCATCCTTTAGCTGTCTGTGGCACCCCCGCCCCATGGCCGTCCCCCTCCTTATCTGGTGTGGCTTGGCCTGTCTGAGACAGACGTCTCTGAAACATCAGGGCTGCTGCCTTCCACATCCCTGTTGGTGCTAGAAGTGGAGCTGGGTGCTTATCAGAGACCCGGGCTGGGCATGAGCAGCTCCTTGGCCCCCTGGGGGGCTCCCTGCCCCACTCTGCCCTGCCCTAGGCCACCACCACCATGCAGGGTCATTCTATGGTGTACTGTGGAGCTGCACCTCCCTCCTCCCAGCTTCCCTGTGGCCCTGTGTCTGCCACCCCATGCCTCCACTTCTCCTCTTTGGTCGTGTGGCTGCCACCCCATCCCTCCACTTCTCCTCTGTGGTCGTGTGGCCGCCCCACGTGGCTGGTGCCTCTGCCCCAGAGCTGCCTCTTGCCTTGCGCCCTTTTGAGGTTTGGAGCACACTGGCTCCTTTTCTTTTTGGGACCTGTCACTAACTTCCTATTTTCTGCTTCTTGGTACCACCTCAGAGTCCCCTAAGTACAGATTCCTGTGTGTGATTGTTAAAGTCCACGGGGAAGACAAATGGAAGTCGCACCATCCGTGTGCACTGCCATCTGCCCTCTCACCTGCTCTCCTTTCCCTGCCAGTCCTCCCCTCCTGCCTCCACCTGGGGTGAGGACTTGGGGAGAGGAGCTGAGCAGGGCACTGGGGTGCTGCTGAGGCTGTTGCTGCTCTGTCTGGGCTGATCCCATGAGTCTTTCCTCGAGAGCCCTGCCCTCAATGCTCCCTCCAAAGGGGGTCCCCTGGGGCCCCTGGGCTGCATGGATGCTGGTGTAAGAGCTGGTTGTCCCCTGCCAGCCCTCTTGTCTGTGATTTTCAAGCTGCTTTTGCCTTCTGTGCCCTTAGGTCTCCCCTTCTCCTTTCTGGGTTTGGGGGACGTGTGTAGATACCACCTCCTGACTCTTCCTTGCTGCTCTGCAGACCAGCCTAGTGGGCCCTTTACCGTCAGCCTCAGAAGGCAGAGTTCACAGAGTAGTGAGGTGTTCAAGGCTTGAGGACTTTGCAGGTCTTATGAGAGTCTGGCCATTCTATCTTCTTCTAGTTCAGGATTCAAAAGATAAGTCTGGGGGCTAGGCATAGTGACTCACGCCCATGATCCCAGCACTTCGGGAGGCCGAGGCAGGAGGATTGCTTGAGGCCAGGAGTTGGAGGCCAGCCTGAGGAAGAGCGAGACCCAGTCTCTACAAAAAAATAGAAAAATTAGCCAGGCATGGTGGTGCACACCTGTATTTCCAGGTACTTGGGAGGCTGAGGCAGGAGGATCACTTGAGCCTAGGATTTTGAGGTTGTAGTGAGCTGTGATGACACTACTGCACTCCAGCTCAGGAGACAGAGCAAAACCCTGTGTCAAAAAAAAAAAAGTAGGAGTTTGCAAAGTTCATGGCACCTCCGCTAAGGTCCAGGAACACTGCCTTCAGCTGCTGTCATCCTGGGGGTTTGCTCAAATTTGAAAGCTCTCTTCCCAGCAGTGCAGCGTTGAATATGCCCTTAGAGTGGGTGCCCGGGATGAACAGCCCAGGTCTTAGGCCTCTGTGCAGGGCCAGACCCTGAGGATGGAGGTCTCTGACTCAGCCTTGACCAGCCCCCTGTCCTCCCTTTCTGCTTCTCCTCCCCCAACCAGCCCTCCATTCCTCTCTGCCTCTCGGTCTCAATGAGATCAAAGCCATTTAAAGTGCATAGCACAGCGCCTGGCCCAGTACAGGCCCTCAATAAACATTCGTTAAATGGACGGAAGAATGAAGCTAAACTCAAGTGCTGTCTTTTGTGATTTGAGGTCTAGGCTTAGGACAGATACCACGGGAGGACAGACAGCAGCTCAGATTTACTGGGCGTTGAGCCCCTGTGGTCAGGCCCAGGTGAGCCCAGACCTAGTCATGGGCTCTGCTCAGTCCTGTGGGGCGGCTACAGCAGTTGCAAGGCAAGAGCCAGGTGATTCCTGAGCAGAACCTTCCGGCACTCCCCTTCCGTGAGTTCATCTTCCCACTGTGGTCTTTAGCATTTTGCCTTAGTCACGGTAAGGCTCTCTTATCCTGTGGCTCTGGGTTTCACCAGGTCCCTGTATGTTTTTCTTTCTGGGACATGGGACGGGGAAGGGCAGGACCAGCAACACAGGCCCACTGGGAAGTAGCCTCCCTCATGCAGCAGTTCCTACCAAATTCTGGCCTGCGATTGGCTTCATGTGGGTCCTCTGCTTTCCCCTGACGCACCACTGGCATCAGGGATGTGGGGCTGTCATCGGCTGGGCTTGCTCCCTGTGTTCTCTCAGGAGCAAGGAGGTGCAGTCAGCCCACCTAGCAAACAGGTGCCAAGAGAGAGGAGGGGCTCTCCAGAGGGAAGCCAAGTGCTGTTACCAGAGGAACCAGATGCTGGGTGGCCCGACACAGATGTCCCTGTGACAGGAACCTCTGCAACGTCAGCAGCTCGCTGCTTTGCCTGGCATCAGCTTGAGGCCATCAGAGGGTGCTGGACTTCAGCCCTTGGCAGGTCACATTTTGGCTCCATAGTCTTGGACAAGCCTATGTGAACTTCTTTTTGTCCCTTACGTGTGAAGTGGGAGTTAGAATGAGCAGGCTCCACGGGCTGTCAAGAGAGCAGCCTGGGCATCGCCTGCGAAGCACCAAGCAGGCCCCGGGCTTGGGGCATGGCGGGCCTTCACTGCGCGCGAGCCAGCGTTGTCTTTGTTGCCACGGACACCCGGGCACTCAGAAAGGCACCTGGCCTAAGTCTTAGAGTCGTCGCGGGAAGATGAGCACGCTAGGCACAGCACTAGAGACCATCCCGTCATGCTAGTTTCTCTTCACAGCCGTCTGTTAGTTGGACCATAATATGATCTCCATTTTCCAGACAATAAAATGGAGGCTCCAGAGAGATTCACTCCAGGCAGTAAATAGTAGTGTCTGTCTGAGCCCGAGCCCTGTGCTGTCTGCTGTAATCTGGAGATTAATCCAGAATAATCTGCCGTAATCTGTCATTAAACCCCCTGATGACACACACGGGCTTGTGCTGAGCAGTTCACTCCCACAGAAGCAGGAGACGTGTGCTCTACACAGCACAAATGCACATGCCTTTATCTCCCTGCCACGTATGTAGTAAATAGCACCCCATGCACGGGGCATGCCAGCGGCATCAAACCACCCTTTGGCCCTTTGTTCCCTTCTGTCGCTGCTGCTCTTCCGCCTGCCTTCATCTGGGGTGGCCCCACTGCCCAGCTGGCCTCTGTATTCTGGCTGCAGCCGGGAGGCTGAGCACAGGATGCTCATGGCCACATCTGAGGCCAGTCCTGCCTCAGGTCTGGCCCTCTGTATGCCGACCGTGGCTGTGGGGCCCATCGCTGCTTGTCAGCTCTTGTCCTGCAGCCAGCAGTGGCTGGCACTCACTTCTCCCTTCAGGGTAAAACTGCCAGTGAAACCCTCTTTTAGGGAAACGTCCCAAGTGTGGGAAGTTCTGATGTCCAGGTACGGCTGCTTCCTTCCCAGGTTGCTGGGGCCTCTGCCATGGCCAACCTCAGGGTCACACCTGAGCAATGTCCCCAGTCCCCATGTGTTTCCTCGGTTTCATCTCCCAGGTCGGTCCCTCTCGTCGCTCAGCAGACACCACAGGGAAGGAAATCCCCTCTCTGCCCACCGGCTCCACAGAGGGCTCAGTCCATCTGTGGTCTTTAGCACAAGTTGCCCTGCAGCCTGAGATCTTTCTGTGCTACTTAAGCTGCCCTGTATGTCGTGGAACCAAAGCTTGGTAACTTGCAGAAAATGATCAGCTCCTTGGCACTGGGAACATCTCTGATTTTGGGGTGGAAGCTGGAGTATGCGGCACCCTCATGCTGCCTTTGGGAGGTCTAGGACCTTTTGCCTTCTGAAGCATTGATCTCAGATTGTCCACCGCATTGTGTTCCCAGCTTTGAGTCTAGCTCTGCTAGATAGACCACTGGTCTGCTCAGAACCCCTCCTCTGTCTCGGGGCCCCACAGCTGACTCTGAAGCTGCATTTGGGCGTTGACGCAAACCTGACTCTGAGCTCCACAACTGGCCCTGGGCCCCCCCTTGTCTCCTGGCTCCCCATGTCCGTGAGGCTCGCCCCTGCCTCTGAGCTCCAGTTGTCTTCCAGGCCCCGTGCTTGGATCTGGACCCCACGTGTGACCTGAGGCCACAGCAGTGCTCAGTTCTGCCGTGGGTCTCTGTTTCACTTCTGCCTCACTCTCAAGTTGGTTTTACAGAAAAAGTTCATGGTGAAATAGCTTTGGAAACACAAAGAGATTCTTTGCCTTTGACAAGTTTGTGGCGAGTAGGGCACTGTGTGTGGTGGTCTTCAGACCTGCTAGGTTCACTAATTAGATCTCATAGGAGACCTGTGCTCCCCAAGCAGGTCAAGAAACCGTGCCCTGGTGGCCTGCTGTAGGCCCTGTCTGCTGCCATGGTTGTGGAGGATCTGGACAGAGCCCCCTGTGCTGGGCTGACCGTACCTGCCACAAGGCCAGCAAGGCCTGTTCTTCCAAAACCCAGACTGAATGAGTCCTGTGCTCAACAGGCAGGGACACTGGAGCCAGGCTATGCTCTGTCTCCGTGGGTGACATGCAGTGGGACATGTGCAGGTGTGTTCCCAGGAGCTCTGAACTCTGCAGGGGGAAAAGGAAGGGGACACAGAGGAGGGGATGTAGGGCGGCATGTCAGGGCTGCAGCTGTGAACGGGTATGGGTGATGACAAGTGAGACACCATCACCAGAGAGGACGCACCAGAAGCCTCGGAGCCCATGTCTAGGTTTGTGTTCCTATTGAAGATTATTTCCTGAATGAGGCCCCCAATTTGCAAAAGGCCACAGGCCTACACGTGCCTCACGTGAGTGTCGTGGCAGAAGGCCTGAGGCAGAGGCCAGGGCCAGAGTTGGAGTTTTCCTGCCTGCTGGTCCCAGTGGCTGACAGAAGTGGGAAAGCCTGGCAGGGGCATGTCACAATTTTTGTGTGATACTGTTTTCAGGGCATCGTATGTTCCTGGCTTTGTGCTGGGTACCAGGAGTCCAGGAGAACAGTTAAGAAATGAGGCAAAAGGCCCTGAGGCCATGAAACGTCTGGATTCAGAGGTGGCTGGGGTGAAGAGGTGGGCCTGGGTTGATGTTAGGAGTCGGAGACTTGTCGGACGTCAGGTAAAAAGATGGAAGAGCTGACGGTGGCTCCTCATGGGGGAAGGACAGGGGGCCATTCATTCATTGAGGCAGGATGGGGGGATGTGTTTGGAGACCCCAGTAAAGAGGTCTTGAACTCAGGGGAGACTGGCTGGGTCTCACATGTGGCACGTGAAGGTTGGGGTGGATAACATGGCCCAGGAGAGAAGTGCAGACCAAGAGAGGGGCCTGAAAAGTCCATCTAGGAAGGAAGAGGCTGCGAGAAGGATGCCCCAAAGGGAAACAGATGAACAAGTCAGCAATGGGGTCCTGCCTTGGCAACTGCAGGGGCAGGGAATGGGATGGCAAGGCCACATCTCACTGGCTAACAGTCACCAGGAGACAGACAGTCAAGACTCAGATGTTGGGGAGAAGACCTCGGGGGCCATGGATGCCTCACAAAGCGATCTGGACTCAGCCTCTGGAGGGAAGCAGCTGCAGGTATTTGGGGGTGATGGTGCCGGTGAGGTATTGTGTGTTAGAGGGCAGGTGGCCCAGAAGCCCACTGAGAGGCTGGCAGGTGCTGTGATGTGGCTGTGATGCGGCCAGAGCCTGAGCAGGGAGGTGGTCAGACAGGTGAGAGCAGTGACGCCATGGACACGTGGAAGGCAGACTCGGACACTGCTGGTTTTCCTGCCCTGGGGATGGTGTGGACAGTACCCTGCTCCCCAAGAGAAAGAGAAGGATGGGCAGACATCTAGGCCTTGGTGCCCTCTGGCCACTCCCTCCTGTGCGTTGGGGACTTAGGCGGGCATAGCCTCCAACACCTGCAGCGTGACTGACGCCCCCGCTGCCAGCCCAGTGGGACCTGGCGCCCCCAGGTCTCTTGCTCTCTGGTCCCTGGCTCCCTGGGTGCCTCTGGAGCAGCCTGCCCTCAGCCCAGGCTTCCAGCGCATCCCCTGCCAGACAGGCGGGCTCTAGTGCCACCTGGACATGACTCTGCTCCGCACAGCTCAGACCCCCTGGAGCCCAGGTCCTACTCTGGGCTCTGGCTGAGCCTCTCCCCTGCCCTGCCCAGCAGCCGGCCTGGGCCTCTGCCTTTCCTGCTGTGGTCCTGCCAACGCATCAGTGTGCTGCTGTCACAGCCGAGACTCCAGGTACACCTGACATCACAACTGCATTGAAACCTCAGTCTGGGGCAGGGCCAGGACAGGTGTCTGTCATCTGACACAGGTCCCCAGCCCAGGGTCAGTGTGTGAAGGCCAGGCACATATTTCTGGTCCTGCTCCTCTCTAGGTGTCCATAGTCCCACAAGTGTGATTCCCTCAGAGTCTGCACTGGCACACCCCTCCAGCAATCACCAAGTCCCGGGAACCCACCCCCAGGGACCCCCACCCACCCACTGCCACCTAGAACCTCCCCTCAGGCATCTTCCCCCCACTTTGCCCCAAACCGCAGGTGGCTCTACGGAGGCCAGGTTTGGTGGGAGCAGGGAGTTACCTCTGGTGGTGGTGCTGTTCCCTGGGCCTATCCCAGTGTTTTGGGAAACCCTCTCTCTTGGGGGACACAGTGTGGCCTTGCGGGGCACAGGAGGCTCAGTTCCGGGGCTGGGCAGCTGGGAGGAGGCAGCCGGGACAGAGGCTGCGGAGAGGACAGAAACGAGGCCCAGTGGCAGAGACAGCTCAGATCTCTAGAGGGGCTGACCTTGCACAGGTCACAGAAGCCAAAACCTGCTGTAAGGGGAGGAACCACGCTGGAGGCGCCCTGTGCCTCTGTGGGTGGGCGCCGGGGATGCTGTGTTGTCAGGACGGCACAGGTGCCAGGGGGCACCCTGTCTGGGCAGGGGCAGGGAGAAGGGGGTGGGTGGGCAGCTGGAGAGAGGCTGGTCAGACAACAGAGGACGGGAGGGGACCACCAAGCACCAGGCACCTACTGAGCACTTCCTAGTTGCGTTTGTGGTCTGCACATACAGGCAACTCAGGAGCCCACTCAGAGCTGCCCGAGTCTGCGCTTTCAGACACTCCTCCTCCCCCAGCAGCTCCCTTCCGTAGCATCTAGGCCCTCTGCACCTGAGTTCCTGTCTCCACATGGTGTCCAGCCAGGGGGTCCCTGCACCTGGCTGCCCATTGTGTGGCTGTGACTGGGTCACATGGGCCTGGCCTGCTAACACTCTCTCTCACTGCTCTCTCCTGCCCATCTGCATGTGGCTGCTCTGTCTAGCTGCGCGGTGGTCCCGAGCACCAGCTGTGTAAGTGAGCATGCCCATCCCACGCCTCTCACTGTCCACACGCTGTGCCTGGCTGCCTGGGTCTCTGCTCTGCGTGGCTGTGTGGGGCTGTGGTACCACCGATGGCCCCTTGAGGCCTCCCCTGGCCGTGGCAGGGGATAGGGATTGGAACGGGGGATACGGGAGTGGGTCTTCTCCAGAGCAGTCACCCCAGGCAGGCCTCCCGCCACGGCCAGGCTGAGGAGGGGCTAGAGGTCTGGGGTCCTGTCAGGTGAGGTTGGGAAGCGAGGTGCTGTCTGTCCTGGTATGTGTGTGTCTGCGTGCGTGTGCTGCTGCATGTCTGCAACACGCATGGGTGCCATTGCTACGGTTGTGTGCCGTCCTGTGCAGGAGGCTTCCTCACACCTGCCCTGCGTGTGCTGCTGCTCCATACGGGTGTTTGAACGCTGCCTGATGTCTGTCTCCAGTGTCATGGGCCTGTTCAGCCTCATGCTGCTGCCAGCCTTCACCGTGACTCAGCGATCCCTGAAGCTAGCCCAGGCTTTGTTGGGTCTCCTCGGGAAAGCAGAGCTTTGGGGGGTAGTAGTGAAGTCTCAATGTCCAGGGCATCTGTGGATGGTGCCTTGCTCAGAGCTGATGTCCAGTGCTGGCAGGGAGGGGCAGCCACCCCTTTGCCACGAGAGGCCGTCTTTCCTCTGGCGCACTGCTCTTGGAGCCTCCATGGAGTGCAGGAGGCCACCAGTCTAACTCCTCATACTCCGGTCGGTCTAGGTGTCTCCCAGAGCAGGGTACTGGCTCTGACCCTGGGTGCCAGGCGAAAGGGCCAAGGTGGCCATAGGGTCCTTCTTCCTCTGACCCAGAGGCTACCCCCACCAGGCCCCCAGCCCCAGCCTCCTTCCTCCTGGCCCCTTGCCCTGCCCGCCTCCACCCGCCCCCACTTCGTTTTGCGCCCCTCACCTGGCGCTGACCCCCTCTCCCTCCGCAGGCTCTTCAGCAGCCTCAGTGAGCTGAGCACCATCTCAGCGCAGCGCAGCCCCGGGGGCCCGGGCAGCGGGGCCTCCTACTCGGTGAGGCCTAGCGGCCGCTACCCCTTAGCGCGACGCGCCCCGAGCCCGGTGAAGCCCGCGTCGCTGGAGCGGGTGGAGGGGCTGGGGGCGGGCGCGGGGGGCGCGGGGCGGCCCTTCGGCCTCACGCCCCCCACCATCCTCAAGTCGTCCAGCCTCTCCATCCCGCACGAGCCCAAGGAGGTGCGCTTCGTGGTGCGCAGCGTGAGCGCGCGCAGCCGCTCCCCCTCGCCGTCACCGCTGCCCTCGCCTGCGTCCGGCCCTGGCCCCGGCGCCCCCGGCCCGCGCCGGCCCTTCCAGCAGAAGCCGCTGCAGCTCTGGAGCAAGTTCGACGTTGGCGACTGGCTGGAGAGCATCCACCTGGGCGAGCACCGCGACCGCTTCGAGGACCACGAGATAGAAGGCGCGCACCTACCCGCGCTCACCAAGGACGACTTCGTGGAGCTGGGCGTCACGCGCGTGGGCCACCGCATGAACATCGAGCGCGCGCTCAGGCAGCTGGAAGGCAGCTGACGCCCCACCCCCACTCCCGCCCCGGCCGCGCCCTGCCGGCAGGGCCCCCATCCCCACCCCGGGCCGCGGGCTCGGCCCGCCCCCTACGCCGGCGCCCGGGCCAGGAATGTTGCATGAATCGTCCTGTTTGCTGTTGCTCGGAGACTTGCCCTGTACATTGCTTAGTGCCCTCCCCGGCTGCCCAGCCCCACCCAGCACACAGTCAGGAAGCGCGTGGACCAGGGAGGTTGGGGCGCGAGGGGGCTGGGGGTGCTCTAGCCTGACCACCTCCGTCACAGCTCCCGTGGCCATTCTCCTAGAGGGGGAACCTAGTCCAGCATGCGAGGTCAGGACACGCCTTGGTGACTCGGGGGGAGGGGGGAGACATTGGGGTTCTCGATGGGGGCCAAGGAGCCCCCTGTTTTGCATATTTTAATCCACTCTATATTTGGAACGAGAAAAGGAACAAATATCTCTGTCCGTTATAGTTTCCGCTCCCCTCCCCTTCGCCCCTCCCACTGGTCCTACTGCAGCTGCCCAGTCTTCCATCTCTGGCCCCTCACTGCCACCCCACACGGGGCAGGGGACGCTCCAGCTGGTCTGGGGTTGGCCAGGGTCCTAGTGGCCCGCCCTGGGGCCCCAGCTCGGCCCCCTCCCCTCGCTGAGCTGTAGTGTGCCCCACCGACCTTTCAGGTGCTGCTCGTGGGCGGAGGGGCGGCAGGCAACGGGTCCCGCTGGGCACCAGCAGGATCAGGTGCCTGGGAGACCGTCACCCTGGGGCTGGGGCAGGGCCCTGACGCTCCGCTGCAGCCATCTTCCTCACAGGGTCTCTCGCCTAGGAGGGGCCTGGTCTGGTCCCCATGCTCTTGGGCAACTACAGCAGAGAAGCCTCCCTGCCTTGGACCCCAAAGCCGCCTGTTCCTGCGCTGTGTGTGTGGGCGACTCTGGGTGCGATTGAGCACACGGAACCGTGTGTGCCTGCCGGTGGAGCGGCCCCAGGGCCGCTCTGGACTAATGTGGGGCTGTGGAGGCTCAGGGTGGTGCATGGGTGTGTGCCTGCGGCAGCACCCTGTCTCCTCTTCCAAAGAAAGTCAGAGGCCACCCTGCACTTGGGTCCTGCTGTTTGCCTGCCCTCCAGAGCCTCCCCCAGCCTGAGCGGGGTCCCAGGTGAATCCCTGCTGCTTTGGGAGGGAAGCAGTGCCCACCGTGGGCTTCTGAGGGGGCCACAGGGAGACCCCTAGAGTCAGGCCACTGCAGGCCCTGGGGAGAGTCAAAGACCCCGAGGGTGCCCAGCCCCCCTTACTGTGACTCCTCACACTCAGCAATGACCTGTGGGGTGGGGGGCCCTGGGACGTTTTTAAACCTAGGGTTTGGAGTCTGGACTAAGCTCCATCCACGTCACTCACAAGTTTCTGTTTATATTTCTAGCTTTTTTTAATAAAAAAAAAAAAAGACAGAAAACAGAAGTTTTCACAGCCCAGGGGCCTGGCACGCCGGTCTGTGCCCACCGCCCTGCCCCGGCCCACCGGCCCCACTCCCTGGGCGCAGACACACCCACGACCCTTCCACCAACAGTCCAGGTCACACAGCAGCAGTCACTGTAACAGACTGCCACATACACACTCGGTCTCACACTCACCTGTGGGTTTTTGGTTCCGTTCAATTTGGGTTTTTAACTTTACAGGGTCAGTTCTGCTTCACCCCTCCTTTTGTACGGAGTTCCATCAGGGGATTTCACCCCCTGCTCCAGTCCTGAGGCCTCCTGACCCTGATGTTGTGATACACCCCACAGAGATCTATGTTTCTTATATTATTATTATTGATAATAATTATTATAATATTATTATGTAATAAATTTATAAGAAATGAAACTATGTCTTGGTTGCCTGCCTCTATCCCTCAGGCTGGTTACACAAACCTCCCACCCTGACTGTTGGGGTGGGTTGGAGAAAGAATTCTCACACAGAGTTTAGAAGAGAAAGAAGCACAAAATTTATTTTCTGGAGAGAGAGAGAGAGAGAGAGAGAGAGAGGAGGGGAACGGCCACCACACACACAAGGAGAGGTGGAGGGCAGTGCTGGCTGGCTGAGCAAAGTTGCTCGGAGTTTTAAAGGGTAAAAATGGCTTTTTCCCTCTGCTTCAGCAGACTGGTAACGGAAGCGGCAGCGGAGCAGTGGCAGGTGCCCTTCATTATTTTTTTCTCTGTGAGGCTGACTTTACCTGAGCCCTTGGAGTCTGGTGCTGGCGAGAACGGAGGTGGGGAACACGCACACCTCCTGCCGCACAGGGCTGAGAGAGGGCTCTCAGGGACAACAAGTTAGGCTACAGGTCTTTAAATTAAAACAAAACAAAGAGGGTGGTTGCGTTGAGCTTTTCTTCAAAGGGGCAATCACATGCTGTGAGTTTATTTCTCTTACTTTCTGTTTGACAGATTATTTTTCGTCTGTTACGTTGTTAGTAAGACCACCTTTCACTGACCATAAGTGCTGGCAACGTGTAAGTCCCTGTGTTTGACCTGAGCCTCTGCTCAGGCCCCCAGCATCTTCTCCCAGAGCCGGCCAGAGCTCAGCCCCGGCGTCCCACTCTGGTTGCCTTTCTCTGTTCACCAGCTCTCAGGGTGGCACCTCCCAAGCTGGAAGTACAGTTGTCTTAAGGCTTAAAACCTCCTTCCAGTGTCCAGTTGTTTCTGAATTCTGCTGCTCCTGTGTTGGAACCCTCTCATGTCCTCCCCACTGTCCACGCCAAAGGCTACTGACCTTGTCCAGGCCTCACTTCTTCCCTGATTCAGTAGTTTTCTGTTTCCATTTCTACCCTCTTCTCACTAACACCAGACTATCTCTGCAAATGAAGCAGGTGGAGGGACCCCGTGCACTGGTGCGGCCCAGCCAGTGCTGCAGTGTCCCTGCTGTGGCAGTGCTGGTGCCTCTTCTCCCCTTCCGCATACACCCGTGCCGTCCACCAGTCTTGCCACATGCCTGCAGTCCTTGTGCCCACCATGGCTCTTCATGGCTCCATCTCTACTCACACCCACCTCCTTCAGCCTGGATCCTCCATCCTTCACCTGCATAAAGCCTACACACCCTTGGAGGCTGAGCTCTAGGTCCTTCCTTCCTGGAAGCTTTCCCTGACCTGCCCTCCCAGAGTCCGAGTTAGATGTTAGGCTCTGCAACTGCACAGCCCTGGCACCATCTCTAATTACAGCAAGTCAGTGCTTCTCACCTTGGGTTATCTGCCCAGCTGGACTGAGCTCCTCAAGGATGTGAGATTTAGCTTTTGCTCCTGCCCTGAGCCAGGCACCACAGAGGCAGCCATAGTCCTTTAAGAGTGCGCAGGCAGTTCCGTAGGCAGGCAGAGGCCACTAGCCAATAATGTGGCAAGGGAGGCATGTCCTGTGTGGCACCTGGTAGAGGTGGCCAGCCCACAGCAGGGGCAGAGGCACCTCAGTGAGTGGAAGTGGGTGGTAAGCTCCACCCTGAAGGGTGAACAGTGAGGTGAGTGGGTGGACACATTCTCACTGAGTAGGCAAAGGAGACCAAGAGGAAGCCGTGAGAGAACCGAAAGCGTAGGGCCAGGGCTGAGCGAGGGCCAGAGGCTGCACAGGTGCAATGCCACCTGAGGGGAGGGGTTTCAGGAAGGGAGCAGCAGGGGAACCTGGTCACACTGGGTGGAGGTGGAGTGTGAATGTGACAAAATGACAAAGGTACATCTTGATTTTCAGGTTACCTCTGAGCCAGAGTGGAGCCAGGGGTGGGGCCGAGGGAGGAAGGTCTCAGAGGGAGGAAGAGCGGTCGGTGCCTCGAGGGCAGCAGAGGGGCATCTTCACCCAGAGGAGGCAGGTGCCCCGGAGGTGGTTTAAGGGAGCAAGCGAAGGTCCGGGTGGCCCAGAGGAGGCAGCAAAGGCCCCCTCAAGGCTGGGGGTGGTGGCCGCTTGGCAGAGGGTCCTATAGAGGCTTGCAGTCTGTCTAAAAAGTCTCTCAACTTCAAATATTCAACATTTTCTAATTTTTCATCTCATTTTCAGGTTAGAAACTGTGGCCATTATAAAAGGAAGGGCCATACAGGAAGCTAAGCAGTGGGGCCCTGGGAGGGTCCAAAAGTGGGGACAGAGGTGGGACCCTGCCCTGCCCTGGGCCTGAGCACTGTGGCATCAGGAGGCTGGGTCTCCTCGGAGCCACGCGTGGAACCTGGGGCCTCTCTCGAGCGGAACTCCGAGCCTGGGGTGGTGCAGCTTCTCACCGAGGACAGGAGCAGGTCGGTTTCCTTCTGAGCACAGGCAGTGGGATCCTGCCTTCCTTCCAGGGGATGGCGTTCCCACTCTGGCTCCCAAGAGGTCTCAGGGGAGAAGACGAATGTCCCTCCAGGTCAGAAGCCTCCAGAGACATGTCGGAACCTTTGAGGCCTAGACCGGAGAAGCCTGCTAGAGGAGGGGGAAGTGGCCTGGGAAACAGGGCTGAGGAGCTGGAGCTCCAGATGCCTTCGGGCAGAGACTTTCTCACTCAGGGCCAGGGACTCCCTTGCCCCTCTGTTCTCCTCATGCGCTTAAAATGCGTCAGTGTCACCCTCTCCGGGGCCCCGGGCCACCAACACTTCCCTGGTGACTGCAGCCCTGGCTCTCCTTCACACCAGGCCCTCCAAGGTCCTGTGGACAACTCTGGGGTGGGGCCGGACGCCAAGGCTGGATGGACACGGGTCCTGCTCCGCACATGGCCATCCTGGAGACGAGGGCTGGGGTCGGGGAGCAGGAGTGGGCAGGGGTGGAGATGGCAGAGGTGTCGGTGGGCAGGAGCTGAGAGGAGGCCAGAGGCAAGCTGGAGGGGAGGTCTGAGGGGAATGGGGACCCCCGGCCAGCTCCCTGTGCTGGGCGCTCTGCTTCAGCCTGGGCCGAGCCCCCAACAGGACCCCACCCTCTAGCCCCAGAACCTGACTGGCCCATACCTTCAGCCCTGCCTCTCTCGCTCTTGGAACGGCATGAAGAAGACAAAAAGTCACACTTAGTTGAGACGGTTGTTGCTTCCATTAGGTTTAGTGACAAAATTAAACTGGCTGGGCCACATGCCTTTCCCGCAACCACCACTGCAGCCAGGGCAGGTACTCTGACCACAGCCCCTTCTAGAATCAGAAGTGGATAAGCTCTGCAGAGTCAAACAATAGCCATCTTCTAGAATCTACACATTGGATCTTCAGACTTTGTCGCTGAAACTTTCTAAATATTTTTAAAGAACTAGGTAACATCTTTCATTTAAAAGTTTATATCTAACATTTTTCACCGTATTTTTTAAGTGGTTGCACAGGCTGTGATTTCCAGAAAATTGTACATATTAACATTTAAAATAAAATGTTACATCATTCTTTTAAACAATTCTCATGAATCTAAATGCCACTGCAATTTTATGCCCATCAAAATACTTTTAAAACACCTGAATAATATTTTCATTAACAGTCAAAACTTTAAGCACTTCGTGAACACACTTTAATATCACTTCTTGAATTCTTGTTGCTGTTTCTTGAACTATATTTTCAAAGTGTTGTTGTTTATTTATCAGGCACAAGCTGACACTCAAAATAAGTGAGGCTTACTAACAATCAGTAGTTGAGCCGAAGCCTGTTACTTCTCAGGCTGGCAAAATAAGACCTCCTGACCTTTGGATAAAGGAGGTGAGACCACCTGCTATAAAGGTTGAAAAAGACAGAACTCACATACTTAATAAAGGAGAAGAATCCTGACAGACGGAAGAAGTGCATCCCTGTGACACAGGTGTGGGAGGTGAGAGCTCCTGATACTCAAAGTACCCGAGATCCCCGAAACTGACTTGGGGAGACAAATCCTTACGCTCAGATGGAGAGGAGAGGGGAGACCTCCTGACATGCAGGTAGCTGAGATAAAAATTTCATGGCACTCCGATTGATATTACTGAGATCTGCTTATATTCATTAAGAGAAAATAAAGCCTCTTGCTTAACAGGAAGGGAAATAATACATCTCAATACTCAGGGAAGGGAGTCAAATCATCCTGCCACTCAGGAGAAATAAGCTCTTGTCACTCCCTGGTAAACAAAGATGAGATGTCCTGGCCCAGTAATAAGAGAGACCTTCTGACCTGCAGGGAGAGCAGATTTGGGACACTCATGTAGAGAACGTGATGGTTCTTGATAATCAGGTACATGAGATGAGACCCTGGACATTCCTCCAGAGGAAGTGAGACGTCCTGACAATAAGGCGAGAGATGGGAATGCCTGACACACAGGTAGGGGAAATGAGATTTCGCAACATTCAAACAGGAGAGAGAAGATATTCTCACACTCCAGTAGGGGGATGAGACCTCGTGGTCACTTAAAGAAAAGAGATGGAACCTCTAGACATAAAGCTGAAGAGATGAGGCCTGCCAGGTAGAGACAAGATCTCCTGACACTCAGATGGAGGAGGTGAAGTGCCACGACACTCAGGTGTGGGAGGTAAGACCTCAAGACAACCAAGAAGGGGAGAGAAAAACCTCCAGACACTCAGGAAGATGAGATGAGAACTTTGGACACTGTACTCTTGCAGAGAAGATAAATGCTCATGCCATTCAGGCAGGGAGATGAGACTACACTCGTGCAGAGGATAGGAGACTCTCTGGCAGTCGGGGGCAGTGGTCAGGGGGAAGTGAGAGCTCCTAGCACTCCAGTGTGGCAGTGGAGACTTCAGAATACTCATATAGGTGAGATGCAACCTCTTGACATTCAGGTAGCAGATATAAGACATCTTGATCCTTAGGTAGAGAAGATGCGACAAGGTGGCACTTGGGTGACAAGGTGACACTTGGAAGAAAAGAGAAGTCCTCACATCCGGGGAGAGAGGATAGCTCCCTCATCCTCAGGTCAAATATATAAGACCTACTGCTAATCCGGTTGCGGGGGACGTAACCTCCTGAAAGTTACATGAGATGAGAAAGTATGACATTCAGTTAGATACTCAGATAGATAAATCATCTGATAATCTGAAAACTCGACACTCAGGAAGAAGAGATAAGATGTCCTGATGCTCAAGGAGAAGAGATGGATCTTGTGATACTCATGCAGGTGAGATGCAACCTCCTGACTCTCAGGCAGCCTGGCTGAGGCCCTACACTCAGTGGAGAAGGTAAGACTGCCCTCATGCAGGTGAAGATGTGACCCCCTGACACTCCTGTGGGGAGGCGAAATGTTTTAAAATTCAGGCATATGCAGTGGGCATTTGCTACACTCTGAAAGGTGAGATGCTCTCCTGATAATCAGATGGAGAAAATGATACTTCATGACATTCAGATGGCTGTGATGAAAACTCTTGACATTCATGCATAGGAAAAAACCCCTTGCTGCACTCCGGTCACAGAAAGGAGACCCGGAGACACTCAGGCAGGAAATAGAAGACCTTATAATACTCAGCCATGGACAGAAAGGCTCTCTGAAGAGTGTGCTGATACCAGGCACTTGGAAGAGAGAAAGAGAGTTTGCCCCGCCAAAGCTAAGGATCTATTAATCTGCTGAACCTGACTCCTTTTAACCACTGACATGTTGTACCATCTTGTCACGGAAGGGCTGAGTCTGCGGCGATTACAGCTTGCATGAGGGGCAGACCCCAAAGCTGCACAAGGCCAGAAAGTTGGGTTATGTGGGACCTCGAGAGAGTCACTGGGAATGAAGACCCTGGGCTGGGGACAGGGGGCATGGGGCTGCACAGAAGGCCCCCACCATCCTGGGGTGTGGGAGCCTGGGCAGGAAGTCGGGGAGTCACTTCAGCACGAACCAGTTAAACCAAGGGGCTCCTGCCTGGCCCAACTGTGGGGGGTGAGGTGAGAAGTCACCTGCTGATTGGCTGGGAGGCCACAGAGCTCTGTGAGGTCACTGGGCTTGCAGGCCAGGCAGGGCAGGAGTATGGGCGAGATGCTGCCAACTGCCGTTCTGCTGGTCGTGGCAGTGTCCGTGGTCGCCAAAGATAACACCACGTGTGAGTAAGTGTCAGGGACCCCTCAGGCAGGGAAGCGTATCTTCTGAATGGCAGGTCCCTCCCAGACTCCCTCTGTCCAGGGCTCAGGGGAAGGAGGCTGAGCTTGGGCCTTTGACGCCCCTGGGTCTCACAGCTCCTGTGACTCACAGCCCTCCCCACTCCCAGAATCTGGGCCCCACGTTGTTCACAGTTTCCTCCCAGACAGACCCTCAGCTCCCAGGGCTCCTGCAGCACCTAGATCCGTGCCCCCTGCTCCCGCAAGGACTGACCCACTGCCTCTCAGACACCAGGTCCCGATTTTCAGGAGCCCCTGTCCTCCCACAACAGCTGAGACATCCCAACCTGCGGTTGACCCCAATGGCCCCAAGATATCATCTTGTCACACCTCTCGCACCTTCACCCACCTGTAGATTCTCTCACCCCAGGGTACCCCACAACATCAACAACCCTCTGAGTATATGGGACCTCCCACCTGCGACACAGCTCCTACAGCTTCCACCTCTGGGCCTCCACTGCCTGTGGTCCCAGCACCCTTCTCTCCTGTCACTGTGTAACCCAACCCTGCAGCCCCAAGACCCCTTTGGTCACATGGCTCTTCTGAGCCTCCCACCTAAGATTGGCTCTGCAGACCCGAGGCCAGCATACTCTGCCCCCAGATCCCTGACCCACTCCTAGCCAGCACCCGCTCCACCCAGGGACCTGCCATGCCTCAGGGCCTGTACAGCCTAAGGCTCCTCTTCCCTCCCTGTAATTACACTGGCAAGACCCAAGGAATCATAATGCCCTGAACCATTTCCTGGAGCCTGCGCTTCCCAAATAGCCCTGGCTGCCTCCACCTCCCCAGCCCCACGCCCTGCCTCCCCCGTTGTGGAGTTACAAGGACAGGCTGTGCCTACACTTGGTTTGAACTGTGCCCTGGTCTCTCCTCAGTGGTCCCTGTGGGTTACGGTTCAGGCAGAGCCCACAAGGTGGCATCCGGATTGTCGGAGGGCAGACTGTACAGCACGGGGCCTGGCCCTGGATGGTCAGCCTCCAGATCTTCACCTACAATAGCCACAGGTACCACGCGTGTGGAGGCAGCTTGCTGAATGCACACTGGGTGCTCACTGCTGCTCACTGCTTCGACAGCAAAAAGTACGTGTGGGGATGTGCAGAGGGCGGTCTTCAGAACGGTCCTTCTCAGAAAGGGACACTCTCCAGGGAGTTGGGCGCAGAGTCTGCCTGGGGCTCCAGGCCAAGTGCAGCCAGACTCTGGGGGGGACTGACACGGACCCTTGCCGGTGCAAGGCCCTGAGGGTCACTGTCGCCAGGGGGTTCTGTGCAGCCGCCCATCAGTGAAAAGGGCCTGGCTTCCCTTTGTGCCCACAGCAAAGTGTATGACTGGAGACTGGTGTTTGGAGCAAAGGAAATTGCGTATGGGAACAGTAAGCCAGTGAAGGCGCCTGTGCAGGAGAGATATGTTGAGAAAATCGTCATTCACGAGAAATACAACCCTCTGACGGAGGGAAACGACATTGCTCTCCTGAAGATCACCCCTCCCGTTTCGTGTGGGCGCTTCGTTGGGCCGGGCTGCCTGCCCCAGTTTAAGGCAGGCCCTCCCAAAGGCCCCCAGATCTGCTGGGTGGCTGGCTGGGGATACATAAAAGAGAATGGTGAGTATGGGAGGGGCTCCCCAGGGGGACACCGGCTGTCACTCTCCTGGTGGGCTTTGGGGTGCAGCAGTCATACGGCGATGCCCAGCAGAGGAACCTGGAGTTCTCATGGCCTGTGCTGTGTCCTTTCGTGCCTGGGTGGTAGAGTAAGCACAGCTGGGTCCCTGTCCCGGGTCACATGGCTGGGGACCAGCTGCGTGCAGGCACAAGCAGAACACGGCTTTGTTCAGAATGGGGTCAAGGCTGTGCCTGTGTTTGGCACCTGGAGCCCCAGCTGTTGGATTCTGGAAATTGGATGCATTGCCTGAAACAGTATTTGGAGAAGAGCTCTAGATGTGGTTTTGCGGCCATGGGGAGTGCCTTCCCCTCTCTGGGCCTCGGTTTCCTCATGTGTAAATCAGACGGTCTCCAAGCTGAACATTTCCTGATGTGTGAGATTCCAGGGCCCAGCCCTCCTGCTCCTACGACTGCCTTTGTCACTGTCAGCAGCAGCCTCCTGGGGCACTGTTCCCACCCTTGTCCGGTCATAGCACCCAAATCCATCCTGCTCGTCTGTGTTACTTGACGTTTTGTCTGCAGACTGGGAGGGGAACCCGCGGTGGGTGTGGTTTTCGGCAGGTCATGGGTGTTCTGGTACTTCCGGAGCCTTGGAGCTACACACTTTCCATTCAAGATGGGTGTAGCTGCCTCTCTAGACCTCTGTCCTTGTTAAGCCGTCTGCCTCCTCCCTGACTCCCAGATCTCTTGGCCACCCAATACTGCCTACCCGCTTGACGCCAGATGAGTAGTGGGTAAGTAGGCAAATCTCTTCCACGCCAGACCTGGTTCACAGAGTGTGCCCTGGAACAACTGTTATGGTTGGTCCAGGGTTGTGGCTTTGGGTCCCAGACACCCCCTCCACATATTTTAAGCCTAGAGGCACCATTTATCCCAGAAGCAACAAGTTACCCACTCAAGTGGCAGCAGGGTTTTGCCAGTAGGGCAAAGACCACGTGGGACTCTGTTTCTGTGTGTGACCTGTGCTTTCAGCTTTCTGTAAATGGCTGCATGAATTTTTATCAAGTCACAGTAGGGTTGCGAAGATGTGACTGAAATTAACTTCGCTCTCAACCTCTCCTTTTCCTTGACAATGGAAAATTTAGGCTTCCCAATTCAAGGCAATTTAGCCATTTGGGGCTTAAAACTCAGCCTTTTTTTGGTAACAAAAAAATCGATAACTTCCCGATTCTTCCCTTAACTCTTATTTCCTTCTCCCAGAGGTCGATCTAAGTTTCTGGCAGGCTTGTCACTTTTCCTGTCCTTCAGAGAAAGGAGTCTCATCCCAGCCGTCCTTGTTTTCATGGGCCTTTGGTGGCACACGACCAACCCTTCCTGGCCTAGGGTGCGAGCCTCCACCCCAGCTGCCAATGCCCACGGCTCTGCCGTGGCCTGTGGAGTGAGAACACGTGTCTTCCGCCCACGTCCACAGCTCTTGGGGCTCCAGCAGTCCCTGGAAGGCTGATCTCATAGTTCCTACTGCCCCCGCCCACCTTTGCTATCCTGTTGCTCGGGAGGATTTTAGGCTCCCAGCTACACCTTGGATGTCATGCAAGACCGTTTCTGTTCTGGAATTCCCCTAAACTTAATGGGATATTTTTCTCTCTCTCTTTTTTGCAAATGCATCCCCCATGCCTAAGCCCGTGTTTCAAAGAAACCCCAGGCTCCAAAGTCCTGTGCTTCCCTCAGACCTTCCTTGTTCTACCTCCTCCTTGAACTCATCTGCTTCAGGGCAGGAAGAACTATCCTAGGGTATTGCTTCTTTCCCATTGAATTTTGAGTTCCTGCAGGCTTCTTAGCATTTGATAGTTAAAGCCAAGGTGTTGGGATTGAGAAAACCCTTTCTGTTTCAGGACACCTGGCTCTTCACAGTGGAACCCATGGCTTTCAAGACTATGGGCTGCCATAGATTTAAAAGTCATCTTAGTGGTTAACGAGCCAGGACTGTTACCATTGTTGTCCTAGTGTCACCCCACCCCAAGAGCAGTGCATGTTAAAAACTCTCACTGCTGCTTGGGTGGTAAGAAAAGGTGGGGGATGAAGGGATTGAAAGCACAACTGAAGCCCAGCAAACACGTACGCAGCAGCCACTTACCAAATGCCCATCCAGCTGTCTCGCCGTCTTGGCCCACGCAGCCGTGTTCTGGGCCTGCCCCTGCATCAGGCTGCTCCCCACGTGTACTTCAGATGACATCCAGACTCATCCGCTAGGCTGGGGGTGCTGCTTTGGAAGAGGCCAGAGCAGCTGCTGCTGTTGGGGACCCCTCTGTCTGCAGGACCCCTTGATGAAGAGGGGCAGCTGCACTGGTTCTCGGCTCTGCCTAAGCCAGACACAATGCTGGTTGCGTGAGCTGCAGCAGGCTGGACCTTTCCTAACCCAGAGGTCATGATAGAGTGTCTAGGGCTGTAAAGGGAGTTCTGACCCTGCTTCAGGGGTCATTTCAACGGCCATGGCCCGGCCAGGTCTGCCTGTGTGGAGGCACTGGATCTCCTCAGCACAGATCTGAGGTGCAGGGAGGGCTTGCCAGCCCAGCTTCCGCAGATCCTGACCACAGCTGAGCAACGGAGTCCTAACGGAAGATGAGAAGCAGGGAGGGAGAGATGTATGGCTAGACTGTGGGGAGTGAAATAGTGTCTCGGACTTGAGTCAAGAGAGGAGCAATTCTGGACTCCCATCCCACCCCTGCCACATCCCCACTGTGACCTGGGTGGGTGGCACTCCAACCTCCTGATCCAACATGGGAGCCACAGCACTATGTGACGCATAGTGAGTGCTTAGCACGCGCTAGTTGTTGATGCTACAAAAAACCTCCATCATCCCTCACCTACCATTCAAATGTGCCCCCATGCTCCATCCAGCCGCCTCTGTCCACCTGTCCACATACGTCCACCTTCCTTCCTCCCTCCCACGCATCTCTGTCTCCACCTCCACTCCCATCTCTCCTCTGCTCTTGGTTGTGTGCTCTCTTCCCTTCAGGACGTGTCAGGAGAGGGCTGGGGCTTCGACTGGGATGGGCGGTTGAATTGGAGCGTTACAGAGGACGGGGTTCAGGGAGGGGTGGAGGCTGGGCTCTCCTCCATGTCTTCCATGATCACTGACCACTGAGTGGCCTGGCTGTAGCCCCCAGGCCATCCCCTGTCCTGCAGGAAGCACGTGTGGATCTCATCGACCTCGACTTGTGTAACTCGACCCAGTGGTACAATGGACGCATCCAGTCAAGCAATGTGTGCGCAGGGTATCCTGAAGGCAAGATCGACACCTGCCAGGTAACCTTCCCTCTGGTCCCTCTAGAACCTGAAAACACCTCTTTTTGGATCCCAGTGTCTCCACTCCCTTGCCCAGGGCCCTGCTCTAGTGACTCCTTCCCTGGTCCCTTCAGCACCTACAGTCACAATGAAGGTGGCAGATGACACCCACTAGCTGTCCCTACAAGGAACCAACCACCATATTCAGCACTTTATCTCAACTGTAACACACAAGACATGTCACCCAAAACCCATCCCTGAAGAGAATGTTTACTTCTCTTCCCCAGAACACAAAGCATCCAAAGCCTCTTATACACATGTGCTCACATATGCAGGTAAAGCCACATGCATAGACACATGGGTTTGCTCATCTCCTCCTCTTTGCAAGGAAACCATGACAATCCACACCCTTCTCACATCCCAGCTGAAGCTGTTGGCACCACCTCAGACTTTACCACAACCAGTTGTGTGCAGGGCAGCAGGAAACCATGTGACTGCGGAAAGTGTCCTCCCAGAGCCCTCTGATCCTTCTGGGCAGGGAAAGAGTGGCTCAGGCAGGCAATGACCTCTGTGTCCTTCTGGACAGGGGGACAGCGGCGGGCCTCTCATGTGCAAAGACAGCGAGGAAAGTGCCTATGTGATCGTTGGAATCACAAGCTGGGGGGTAGGCTGTGCCCGTGCCAAGCGCCCTGGAATCTACACGGCTACCTGGCCCTACCTGAACTGGATTGCTTCCAAGATTGGTTCCAGCGCCCTGCACATGATTCAGCCCGCCATCCCTCCCCACCCCAGTTCTCAACCACCCACGGCCCCACTCCTCTCCTCCCACCCTGCTTCCACTCGCCCTCCTTGGTATTTCCAGCAACCTCCCCGGCCACCTCCACCCCGACCACCCGCAGCCCATCCCCGACCCCCAGCTCAGCATCGGCCGCCATCCCCACCCCCACCTCCATCTCCCAGTAAACCTCCCCAAGCACTTTCTTTTGCCAAGTGCCTACAGCAGCTCATAGAGGCCTTGAAGAGGAAGAGGTATTCCGACCCAAAGAACTATTATGACCCAGAGACCACAGAACTCCAAGAACTGACCACGGCCTCCTGATCTGTGTTCTCAACTGACCCAGTGAACCCTTTGCTCCTGAGAAAAAAGAAAGATGAAATAAATAAATGAACATATATATATATACACATACATATATATGTATATATATACACATGTATATATATGAAGAGATGCTTTCTGGACTTTTTCCTATTTGCCCTCCCTAACCCAACTCAAACCCTCCCCCAGCAAGTCTATCTTCCCTCCTTCATGCTCCAATAAGGTGGAATTGTTTGTACATTAGTGTCAACTGCATTTTTAAAAATATTTTTAATGCTGGAATAAGGTGACCCGGGGCCATAGGCCAGGTATGGTCTTTATTTCAACCTTAGTGAAACTGAAGGTATTAAAAATAAGAGAGCTATCTCTGCACATGCACATTTGAGGGTGGGCCCTGCAGACAGCTGCTGTGAGGCGAGCTGACTAGGAAAGAAGGGGTGTGGGTCCACGTTGTGTTCCCTCAGGAGGCCATGTTCTCCTGGTGGCATCGAGAGACAGACCCACAGAGAGGACTCTGCACGGAGGGTTGGCACTGAACAGACGGCCCCACGACACCTGTCCACTACCAAACTCAATGTGCTTGTGGCTTCTCGGTGGCCAGTTGAACATTGCCTCTTCAAGTGCATTACTGGCTATGGTTAAATCTTACTAGTTCCTGGATTTGAGCAAATTAAAATGTTATTTACTAAAGCTATTGAGAAATAGCAATGGGAGCTACGTTTTGGATGCTGCTGAGTGAGTTTTGAATGGCTTCCTTATGATTCGGGATTATTTCAGATCTTCCATTGTAAGGAACAGAAACCAGTCTGAGCCATTTACGTGGTAAGGATGCAAAGGAGTCACACGGACACAATTGGAAAGGCCTGAAGCAGACGTCGAGAACGGCAAGGAGCCCAGGCAAGGGGTCCTTAGTCTGAAGTCTTCCTGGAGTGGCTCCTTGATGCTCAGTCTAAGCGGCAGACCCTCACCACACTGCCCCGTGCTGCAGTCAGCTCTCAACCGGAACTGTTCACGTCTGTTTGCAAATTCCTGGGAAAGAAATTGTGATGGGTTCAGGTCAACTGCCCACTCTGGTCAGGGAGTAAATCAAACTTGACGTCTGGTTTAACCCCGCACGGGATTAAAGATGACAGGTCTCAGAAAGGGAGAAAAGCCTGGCTACTGGTTGAGCAGTCGCTGCAACAAGTGTCCATGCACCTGTCTGCTCACCAAGCTGCTTGGGTTTGAGTTAAGTGCAAAGTGGCCCTGTGCCCTGGTTACAAAGACAGATTGCAGAGAAAAGGTACTGTGGCAGATGGGAGGAACCCCGGTGAGAAAGCCTGAGGGATCAGTCATTTTCCTGCTGGGGCTGGAACACAGACTGATGAAGCAGCCAAGAGTCTTCCTCTTCAGGATTCATTGGTCTGCCTGGGTTCAAACAAATTCCCCATTCATGTGATCATGAAATAAGGAGGATGTGAGAAACATTCAGAGCAGGGCTTGACACACTGTAAATGCTCACAAACGCAGGCTGTCATTTAAGAGCCAGTTGGTGCTGGTAGATGATCTCATGCTTATCTGCAATGAGCACTTCAGTGCCCACTGATTTTCCACTTATGACCCCTGAAATGCTTTGGCCCCATAGGAGGGCTTGCATAGTGGTCAGAATGGCCCATACCTCTTTAGCATAGCAACATTTGATTAAATTTAAAAAATTCTATTTGCCTTGGCTAAGAGCTGGCATTGCTGGAATTGGAGTTTGTTGTACTTTGGGCTCTGTCTCCTAAATCCAGTTTCTTAATCTCCCTACTGGGTATATAGTCTTTGTACCCAGATGCCAGACAGTCATCATCCTCTAAATAGTCAGTAAACAAAATGCAATGCCTCGGTCTCAGGGCAAGCGAGAAGACTCTTTTCCCTCCACAGAAACATTGTAAAAGAGGCAGAAACTTTGTAAAAACTGTGGAAAATAGTCAAAGGCTTACATCAGTGGGAAAAACCCACAGAAATGAGGAAAAGGTAACTTAAAATTATAGAAAAGTTTTGTGGCATTTTTGCTTGCTCTTGCTCCACCTTCGCAGCAGCTTCATGGTGGTCTTGAAGACAGGAGCCCACTTTCCCAGTATGGGACCTTGGTCCCTGGTTGTAGGGTGAGCAAAGCAGACCTTATTTACAGATTATTGTGTTTGTCTATTCTAATCTGTCACAAACTATCTGAAAGACTGATATGAGGCACTTGTCTGTTTTGCCCAACTACAAACCCACTCAGGGTAGAAAAGTATCAGGCGTCGCTCAAAAACATTTTGAAGTGACCAAAAAGCCCACAGCTCCCTAGGACAAATTAATATGGTTAAGACATACAATGGGCTACTGAAGGCTGGGAGGAAAATCTGGGAGAGAATTTCTTTGGGAAAGTAGGGCATTCAAAAGCACCTGTGTGTACTGGGGATTCCCCACATCATGCACATATCCGGGGCAGGGCATATGTTTAGGAAAGACTTGAGAAGACCCTAAGCTTTTACCTCTGGATAATCTCTAGGTTCAGGGCAAGGAAGAAGTGAAGGCTAAGGCAGAGTTGTAAACACCCTTGCTGGGTGTTGAAAGAGAGCCCCAGCAGAAAGCCAATCTGCAAAGACTGAAAGAGGTGCTTTTAAAAAAATTTTAGTTCTTGGCATTCAAGGAAATCACCATCAAAAACACTAGCTGAATACATACTAAATGAACACAGACTTCAGTGACCATATAATGACAAGAAATACAATCTTTGCAAAAACAGTTTGGAAAAGTCCCTAAACAAAAGTCTACATCCTTCAACAATCAAACCCAGCAAATCCTGGGACAGGGAGAGCATATGATTTCCACAGTTACCACACTATAATATTAAAATGTCTAATTTTCAACAACAAAATGACAAGGCAATAATAAATTATGGTCTATTCACAAGAAAAAAAAGAATTTGACAGAAACCATTTCTAAGAGATCTCAGACATTGGAATTACTGGTCAAAGACTTTAAGTCAACTGTCTTAAATGTGCTCAATGAGCTAAAGGAAACCATGGACAAAGTATCAAAGAAAATTAAGAAAATGATTTGCATGAACAAAATTAGATAAAGAAATAGAAATTATAAAATGGTACCAAACAGAAATTCTGAAGCTGAAAAGTACAATAACAAGATTAAAAAAACTCACAAAAGGGGTTCAACGGCAGACTTGAGCAGGCAGAAGAAAGGATTAGTGGATTAGTAACGGTGAAGGTAAGAAAATTGGAATAATTCAGTCTGAAGAACAGAAAGAAGAGAGAATTAGAAAAAGAAAGCCTGAGGGACCTGTGGATGCCATCCAACATACCAACATAGAGATTATAGGAGTCCCAGAAGGAAAAGAGATAAAGGGGAAGAAAGTATGTCTCAAGAAATAATGAGCAAAAACTCCCCAAATCTGAGAACAGACAAGAAAATAAACATACAAGAAGCTCAAAGAACTCCAAGCAGGATAAACTCAAAGAGACCCATATCAAGACACATTATTATCAAACTGTCAAAAGACAAAGAAAAAAAATTAATTTTGAGAATAGCAAGAGAAAAGTAACTCCTCATATCAAAGCAATCCTCAATAAGATCAGCAGCTAATTTCCTATCAGAAACGATGAAGGCCATAAGGCAATGGCATTACATATTTAAAGTTCTAAAGGAAAAAAAAAAAACTTGTCGACCAAGAATTCCATATCCAGCAAACAATCCTTTGAGAATGAAGGCACGATTAAGACTTTCCCAGATAAACAAAAGTGAGAGTTCATTACCAGTATACCTGCCCTACAAGAAAACGTAAAGGAAGACCTTCAGGCTGAAATGAAAGAAAACCAGACCGTAACATAAAGCCATAAGAAAAATAAAGAATGCTGCTAAAGGTAACTACACAGCTAAGGAAAAAACCCAGTATTATTATTCTTCTGGTATAGTTTGTAGCCTCTCTCTTTTTCCTACATAATAGGTAAATGCATAAAACAATAATTGTAAATTTATGTTAATGGACATCTAAACTATAAAGATGCAATCTGTGATAATACGAAAGAGAGAAGGGCAGCAGTGAATACAAGCAGAGTGTATACTATCAAAAATAAACTATTATAATAAAAATTAGCTTATTAGTTACAAGTTTAAGATGTTAATTGTAATCCCCAACGTAACACTGAGAAAGCAACTAAAAAATATATGAGAAAGTAAAAAAGAAGGGAATAAAAAATGGTACACTTTTAAAGCCAATTAAACACATAAAAAATGAAGTAAGAAAGGAAATGTGGAACAAAAAACATGTAAGACATACAGAAAACAAATAGCTAAATGGCAGAAGCAAATCTTTTTCATTGTTAACGACTTTAATGCAACTGGATTAAACTCTCCTGTTAGAAGGCAGAAATTGGAAGATTAAAAAACAATTCATCAAAATGCTATCTATAAGAGACTTTAGATACAAAGACACAAAGAGGGGAAAGTAAAAGTATGGAAAATACATTCTATGTGAACAGTAAACAAGAGAGTTGGGGCAGCTGTATTCCTGTCAGACAAAATAGAGTTTAAGTCAAAAAAAGGTTGCAAGAGACAAAAAAGGACATTATATATTGAAGAAAAGTTTCAATCCACCAAGAAGATACAAGTACAAACAGACATACCTAACAACAGAATCTCAAAATATATGAAGCAAAAACTGACAGAATTGAAAGGAGAAATAGACTGTTCTACAACAATATTTAGAAACTTTAATACCCTATTTTCAGTAATGGATGGAACAACCAGAGAGAAGACCAACAAGGAAACAGAAGACTTGAATAGCAGCATAAACCAATTGGCCCTGACAGACACACACAGCACGCTCCACCCAACAACAGCGGAACACACATTCTGTGAGGCCCCGAGTGAAGTCCTGCGTCAGGCTACCCCCGCTACAAAGGAGGGTCCATTACCACTTGTGGGAAATGACCAGGGCTCCATGGAGTGTGTTCTTGGGTCCTACTGACAGTGGGGTGTCTGTCGACGCTGTAGGAGGAGGAGCTGCTGACCATCTCTGCCGCCGTCTGTCCACAGCATCCATCACGATTCTGTATTGGCTCAGCCTCTCTCCCGGGACTGCATGATGTGCAGGCTTGCTGAGGCCTGACCTTCAAAGCACAACGGCCATCATCTGTGTACTTCGCCTGGCCCTCGTGTTCATCCAGCAGGGGCTTGGTGGCGCACTGCCTTCCCCTGGAGGTGAGCCTCTGCCACTTCTGAAACAAACCCTGGTGCTCGTGCTGCTCGCTCAGATCCGCCTCCCGGGCCCACCGTGAAGACTTTCTAAGCCTCTGCTTGTCTACGGCTGCCTAACTGCCACCGGCCCCTCCCCACCCACCCCTTGCCTGGCTCTCAGAGCACCATGCATGGCTGGTGCCGGGGACTGGCGTGGTGGCGGGAAAGGGCCCCCCCCAGACCACTTCTGTCCATGTGGCCAGTGCCATTTAAACCCAGGGCTTCTGTGGCGATATTTGGAGGCAGGGGGCTCCAGGCCCACTCCTTCGCCATCTGAGTCCTGGACTTAAAAAAAACGATTTGCTTTCCTGGAAGCTTCCCACCAGAGTCCTTTACAATTTTGGGCAATGTTCCTTTCAAGGTCCTTATTCTTCACAAAAAGTCAGTCTGGGGCGGCTTTTTCGTCCATTTCTTTTGACTGTATCAAAGGACCCTCCAGCTGTTCCTGCACATTCAAGCTCCCCTACCAGATATTGCTGGAAATTGCCTGTCCTGGTTACGGGTTCCCTCTGGCCCAAATTGAGTTTGCTGCTGGGAGAGACCATTCCAAACCAGGAGTCAGAATTTACTGGGCGTGGGGCTGACAAGTTACTTCAGGTAGCGCCCTCCAGCTCCTCCGATGGTGCCAAGATAGCAGCGGTGGCAGGCGCTCTTTCCCCCTTGCTGGGCTGCCTGCGCTGGTCCTCCCTCCTGCCAGGTCTGCCCCCAGGCTGCAGCCCCACTGGGCACTTTGCCCTGGGGGTTCCGGTCAGGGCAGGAGGACCTCATTTATCAAAAATCATACAAACACAGATCATTTTGTATACCATAAACAATGAGTTTATCTCAAGCAGAGAGCTTGAGACTCAACATTTTAACTTTATAGTGGTAGGCTGACCATTTGAGCTCTGAATTTTCCTTGATATAACGTGCCTTTCAGTAAAAACTTGTGCACAAGAATTGGCCACCCTCGACTACCTGGCATGCCTTTGAACCATTCCATTTATACAAATACTTGCCAGGGGAGGTGCCATAAACCAACTGGGGGTCATTCTCCTTGTCTTTCCTTTTTTAAAGGAGTTGTTTCCCATTCTTATGTGGTCTAGGGTTTAGTGCAGTGGATCAGAGCATGCTAATTATGGGTGGGACCCACAGTGTTTCACCATTGAACTGTTCCTACCCTCTTAGGTGTAACTCAGGCTCTCATTTCTCTATACACAAGACAGTTTGGTTTCCCCTTTCACAAAAGCACAAAAAGGCCAAAACTGAGATTAATTTTGGGGTGAAGAGCCAATGGAGAAGACCCCTTAAAATGTACCTCCAAATCAAAATTAGGATCCAAACAACAAATTACTGGGAATAAACCAAGAACCATCAACCACCACTTTTCCTCATACTCCAGAGAATAATCTTTAGCAAACACAAATATAGGGAATTCCCAACACAACAAATCTAAAATGCCACAGCCTATCAATCAAATGGGAGATGGGGTTTCCTTATGTTGCAACAAAACTCATGAACAACAGACAACACAGGAGATCCTCAACACAAAAATGTTGGGCCTATCAAACAAATAGGAATCCAAAGTGGACAAGCACCATCCCAAATAAGCACCTCAAACAGTGCCTCAAATGGCCTGCCACAGGGCTGGAAGGTTCACAAATGGGAATCCAAAGGGGATAAACGCCACCCTAACTGGAAGGTTCAAAGCCCTCCCCGAATAGGTGGCTAGTCCCTCTGTTCCCTGGGAACTGCAAATGAGCTATGAATTCAAACCAGATTCCCCAGTTCCACTCAACCTTGTGACTTCCACCCCTAAAAGGTGCCTCAAAACAAATCAACTAGGAAGGTATGAAAACCTCCCAAATGGGTGGAATCAAGGTCTCAGGGTGCACCCCAGGGAACTTACTCTACAAACAGCCAGGGCTGTCTGGACGTTTCCCACATCTATTTCCTTCTCCTCAACTCAGGTCAGGTTGCAGGGAGCTGCATGTACTTCAGGGAGACAGAGATGGGAGTTCCCCAGAGCTAAAACAGGTTCCGGCAACTGCTGGGGCCGTCCCTTGCTCTCTCACCTCAAAAAGAAGTTGCTCCTCCCTGCCAAGACCCACGGCTTTTACCGGGGGCTGCTCCCTGCCTCTTCCAGCAGTCGTGGGTGCCATTCCACTGGGGTACCGATGGGCCCACCTGGGGACCCCAAATTCTGTTACCGGAAGGTCGGCATTTGTCCCTGAAGCTGCATCAGAAGAACAAGGACAAGTGGTTTGAGGAGAAGGAAAGAGAGGTTTATTAATTTGCCGGCAAATGAGGAGGTATCCTTGGTATGTGAATTTTATCTCAACAAACCTGTTGTATTTTAGAGAAATACTTACTAGTCATTTACAATAACTAATGTTTTTGGGTTTTTCCCTAAATCCCACCTCATCAGGGTAATACGTTCCTGGAAACCCCTCGTCAGGTGAAATATCTTACACTGAACATGTTAAGTATCACTAAAATAAAGGGGAAACATTTGTTCTTGAGCTCCCAATTTAATACTTACTCGTTTTAAAACACCAAATTCCACTGAAATGGTCTCTATTACAGTAAATCAAGAGTCGACCTGAGCTTCCCTGCGACAGATCAAGGCAGTCTCCCCTCATTAATGTGGTGGGTGACCTGCAAATTCTTTTGTGTCTTTTTGCTTAGTACGTTTCAGACCTACAGAGCACACACATATACTCAATGTTTGCTTAAGTCAACCTTTACTGTAAAAAAGGAAACAATAAAAACAAAATAAATTAATGAAAACAATGCAAATGATGCACAAAATGATCATAAAAACATACGAGCCAACCACAAGTACTGGAGAGGAGTGGAAAGCGGTGGGCAGCTCTCCTGCAGTCCTTGGGCTCCCACAGGGGCACGGTGTCCATCTAGCCCACGAGAGAATGAAAGAACAGACAGCCTCCTATGCTGAAATAGGGGTTTTAAAGGAAGCTCTTCTTAAAGTTAATTTCTTGTAATCCAAGTGGGTGTACCTGTGGTGTAGCTGTATTGACCCCTGATGTTTACCAATGCTTGTCTTTTACTAGGCTAGACCTGTTACCTGGTTTTACTCAGCTCCAATGGCAAGCCTGTTCCTGCGATCTCGCCCTCACCTAGAAGAGCTCCTGAAGTAGAGTCTCAAAAATCTGGAATGAACAGCTGTCTGCTCAAGAACATTTTAAAATAAAGACGGTTGGGCAACTAAAGTGGGAAAAGGATGGGAGATCATGTGGGAAAAGGGCAGGGGCCCCAGAGTCTGTGGGGGTGGGAAGAGGGCTAACCACTGTCTCAGCAGAAGCATAAGGAATAGGCCCTGAGGTCAGTTTTAGGAAGAAAGAAACCAATGACCTAAATTTCCTTTTATTAAAGAGACACCCAAGCATGTTCCCTGATTCTCTTCACTGTCTACCCTGGGGAGTGGGGGGTGGGGAAGGTGTTAATGACACTGATTCCTAATTCTGCTTCATGGAGGTATAGTGTGGACCTCTTACACCCGTCCAGAGAGTTTATTGTGCTGAACTCATTCCTATATCATGAGCCAGGCAAATGGGATGGGCAGGTTTACAGGAGGTACAACAAGGCACAGCCTGGAGAGTGTCTCCATTCAGAAATGGAGGTTGCTGAAGGGAGGGGTATTTAGAAAGGGGCCCCAGCCCCAGCTCATCAGCTGTGGGGAGAGGCCGCCTCCTCTGATGGGCTCTCAATGCTGCCACTCTGCTCCTGGTCTGGCACATCCTCCTCCTTCTGCTCCAATTTAAAGTTCTGTGAACAAGGTTTCAGGTGAGGCCTGGCCCTGCATTTGGCCAACTGTATCCCTGATACATTTAGGGGTGGGAAATGCAGGCAAGAGCTACTACGCTGGGTTATAGTCCATTATTTCTGAAGAGAAGTCCTGTTTTTTCTATCCCATCTGAAACATGGACCTGACCTACCTCAAGCTCCTGCAAAACCTCGTCCATAAAATCCTGGGAGTTCTGTTTGTAAGACACAGCTAATCGAATTGCATCATTGAAGAGCTGGGGGATAAAGCAGAGATGGTGGGTAGGAGCCCTGGACTTCACCTGGCTGCACCCATGGGCCCCACCATGAGGCCATCCAATACTCCACCTCTAAAATCAGCAAGCTCACCCCTCAATTCACCTTCTTTCCATCACCCTGACCCCATATATGGTCAATGGACTTTGGCCGCATCAAGCACTGGACCATCACCCTCTCCCCTCCCTGCTGCACACACATCCCCTCACTGTCCCTGTTCTCTCCAACATGCCCGTAGCCAACCCTTCTCTTCATAGCTTCCCCGGTAACTGTACCACCTAGTGCCCCAACCTCACTAGATGACCTCTGCAGTCTACCGTACCTTCACGACATTGGTACCATCAGCAGCTGAGACAAAGTACAGGGGCAGCGAGAACTTCCTGGCAAAACTGAAGCTTTTTTGGGTCACCTTTATGTCCGCTGTAGAGAAAAGATAGGAAATTGGCCTGTCCATCAAGGGAAAGAGAGAGGGGTTGGGAGGGTGAGTCACCGGAGGCCCCCATTCCAAAAAGTGGGACAGGCAGGGATGATCAAGGAACATGTCCTAGAGACTTCAGTAAATAGGGATCTGTGTCCTGGGAGGAGGGCAGGCTGGCTCAGTTGGCATCTTTACAAGGAAAGGGGCAATGCGAGCAACCGCGCCTTGTATCTTGGGAAGGAGGACTGATCACTGATGGTTGCCCTCCCAGGAGAGGAGTGGGAAATGTGGGGTGGTGGGTCCCCCATGAGTCGCTGACACACGGGTACAAGGATGGCCCCACCATCAATTTTATTGGCCACTACGATGCACGGGATCTCTGGCCTGAATTCCCGAAGCTCTGTATACCAGGTGCTCAGGTTCTTATAGGTGACTTTCCTCTGTACATCGAACACCTGCAAAGGGCAAAGGAAGAAAGACAGCTCAGGTATGTCAGTGTGTCTGCATTCTACCTCCAGGTGACTCACATACTTAAGCAGGTGAGCATGGTCACGTGCCAGTCTTGGGGACTCAGACACATGCTCTGAATTGCAGTCCCTCTCACCACAGAGGCTGTGCCTGCCCTTCCCAGGGAAACACCCTCCTGGAATCTCTAGATCCAAAAGTGTTTTTAAAAATCTTATTCCTTTTTTGTTATCTTGTCATCTAATCTTATTTACCTACTTTAACCACCAGAAATCAAATCAACTTAATAATCAATATAATCTGTTAAAAATTGTCAAACTTTTTTTTATTATTCTTATTTTTGCTTAAATTGTTCTAAAACTCCTTCGTAATAAATACCAATATTTCTAGAATTTTCCTTTGGTTACTATTGATTTAATTTTAAGCTTTTGTTAATCTTCTGTTCATTCTTTAAACTTTTTAAAAGTAATTTTTATCTTTTGTTATTTGTAGCCTACAATTTTATTACTTTTATAATTTAATGTTTTTACCTATTTTAAAACATCAGCAAGAAGCATGAGTACTGCAAACCAGCTCTAAGGGTAGGACTCTTGAGACACTCCTGAGTTGCTGCTGCAGGGGTCACAAAAGCGGCCCTCTAGAATAGATTCTCAAGTCCAAACTGCCCTAGTAAAACAAGGTTATGGACAACAGCCCATAACTGCTGGAACGGCTGACTTCACTTCAAAATCACCTAGTCCTTTGTGCCAGCAACATGGTCCCAGCTCAGGCCTGGGGGATTGCCCCGCATGGCAGTGAGTGGTGAGTCACGAGCTATCACCTCAAAATGCAGCAGGAAATCTATCTGGAATTTCTTCCATGGTACTCACCAGGCCCAATTTCAACAAATAAATACATTGTCTTGAATTCCCAATGAAGACTTCTGATAAAGCGTGCTTGTAATGAAACTTGTAGGCACCTTCTGTCCAGGACTGGTTTCCTGAGCACCCTTTCTGAGTTTTGGAGAAGGGAAGGAGCTGACTAGAACGAGGAGCATCCCTGCCTCAAGGTTTCATGGTGGGGTGGAGTCCTGACTCCCTCTGTGAACATCAGCTCCCCAGTGGTCAGGTGAGGGCTTTCCACCTGCCAGGCCCTGGGCAGCAGACGGGGCTGGTGGCAGGCACCTGCAGGTACAGGGGTCTGGCAGGGGAGATGTCCCCAGTCCTCAGAGGAGGGTCTGAGAGGACCCAATGGAGATGCATCGAAGGCAGGAGGAGGTTACTCTGAGATAAGAGAGGTGAGTTCAAAATACTAGAGCAGGAGTGAAACTGCAGTTAGGACTAACCTTCCCAGTTCTTGAGGGTCAGACTTCTGCACCACACTGCCCCCATGTGCCTTATCCCATCATCCTCTTTTGTTTAGTACCCTTACAGTTATTAATATCAACATTTTTGGAAATTTTCAAGGGAATTTGTGCTTAAGGGGCAGTGGCAGGAATCAGGTGATGAGCTCCTTCCTTTACTATCTGCAAAGGGTCGGGAGGGAAGAATCCTCAATGTCCTCAGCATTGGTATCTGTACTTGTGCCAACCCACGGATGAGCTCCTGGAGCAACACTTGTGTCTTTCCACCCTGGCACCTTGCACACCACACAAATTCATGTGCCAGAAGTGGTCAGAGTGTTGTGGCCACACACAGGAAAGAGGGATTTTAATGACAAACATCAGAGGAGGCTGCACGGAACAGTTGGCAAAGAGCAAGGCCTGAGAAATGAGCAGAGTTTCAAGCGAAGGGGTGTGACCATGGGAGGGGCTGAGGGAAAAGCAGGAAGGATGTGCAGAGGAGCAGCTAACAGTGAGCAGAACAGACCAGCTCCTTCTGTGGTTCTCCGCTGCTCTCCTTACAGATGAAAGGACCTCTGCTTAGCTGTGCATCCCTCGGTGGCAAGGTGAGGCCACACATGCTGCGGACAATCACCATGTGGGAGGTAAGGCTGGAAGGGTGGGTGGAGTCTAAACGCTGTGGAGTGCCATGGCAGACTTTATATACCAACAACGTTGGCAAATCATCCACCCCACATGCTCTTCTTATCATGTGACTGGCCCCCCACCGAGAGGTGTTATCTGCTTCTCCCCTTTGTGACTACGGCCAGAGTGAGGCTAGGTAACTTCCAGGGCTCGGCCATGAAAGGAAATACAACTACCACCTGGTTCTCTCTGGGTGCTTTGTGTTGGGATCTGGCTGCCACTCTGACAGCAAGCCCACATCAGCCCACGCAATAAATTACACAGAGACACATGGCACAGAACTGCTGATGTCCCAGCCAGCTGCCCATGTGTGTGGAGATGCCTCAGCTGGTTCCAGCCTGGGATCCAGCCTTGGGTCTACTCAGCTGAGAACTCACACATTATGGATTCCTGACTCATCAGAAAATGGTTGTTTTGTGTCACCAAGTTTTGGCTTTCATATTAAAGTAGGACCTTGAATGCTGTTCGAAGAAGTTTGAGTGATTGTTGTTTTTACTTAGTGACAATTGCTAGGGTTCATAATTCAGAAAATGAGGCTATTACTTCATGCATTATAGAAGGCTGATAGTCATGAAAATGTTTGTAAGTGGACCAAAAAAAAAAAAAAAAAAAAAAAAAATAGCATGGTCCTTTTAGCATCTAAAAGTGGTGGCCTGAAAACCAAGCCAGGGAATGCATGTGTAGGAACTTCTGAAGGATTCCCTTCTTCTTTCTTTTCTTTCCCACAGCTGTGTTTCAGGTACTCTTGTGGCACTTACTACATGCTGGCCCCCAGGGTAAAACCTTGAGGACTGTGTCCCAGAAAGCAAATGAGAAGCTGGGAGGGAAAGTTCCCTGGGAACTGCTGGGTCCACTCAGCCTCAGCTCTTGCCCCTAGAGAAAAGCCGCAGACACCGGCTAAGGGAGGCCCTGAGAGCTTCTCTGAGAGGGTGGGCTCCATCGGGGAAGGACTGTGGCCCTGTCTCAGCCACATTTGCCTCCTGGATGCGACACCTGATGTTGAAGCCCTGAGCTTGCTGATCCCCCTGGTATGGTAGTTCTTTACCTTTTCTTCACCCATCCCCACCAGAAGACAGCTCACCTGTTCTATTCCTGCTTAGAAGGTCTGGAGAGCATGTATGGTTTGAAGTTTCCCTGGGTGGCCCTGACCCCCTTCTCACAGCACCTAGGTATAGTTGGGAGGGCTCAGGACTGCCAGGCCCCTCACCCCTCAGAGCAGACTTGCCCACCGCCTCTGTCCACCGCCCACCTGGTCTCGTACCATGATGCAGGCATGGGCCTTGTGGTAGTAGGAGGCATGCATGCTCTGGAACCGCTCCTGGCCTGCCGTGTCCCAAAAGTCTGCAATGAGAACACAGCTCTGACTGCCTGATGGGGGCTGGAGGGCAGAGAAACACACATGCCCTGAGCATTTCTGTGCAGATACAACACACATGTGGCACAAACCACAGCGCGTGTGTGTGTGTGTGTGTGTGTGTGTGTAGGGAGCACAGGGAGGAATGGAGACCACACAGCTCCACGTGTGTCAAGACAGTACACCTGGGTGTGCTGTGAGAGGTGTGTGTGCACCAGTGTGCAAGGGAGGACATGGGCCAGGGACCAGGAGGAAGGACAATGCAGAGAGGAAGACTCGGGAGGAGAAGGTAGGTTCCCCTCATCCCCACACATAAGATGCAGGCCCCCCCAAGGTCAAAACTAAGCTGTCTTCCCATGTGTGCTGACCACAGATGGCAGACACAGTCAGGCAGGCTGAGTGGCCTGGCCAAGAAGAAGGTCAAAACCTTGTGTGGAGATAATGTTTTGACCACATTTGTTATTTCTTTACACTGGCTGAATGAGAACCCCTGAAACTAGGAAAGCTACTGCCTTGTCAAAGGCCTCTCTTTGTTCCTCTTCCCTCTGGTAGGCACAGCCTACTGACTTCCGCTTTTCTGAACCGTGTCCCGCACGCTGGTCCTGGCTTGGACGCCATGTCAGAGGGCTGGAACTTGGCCCCTGTGTACCTTATTCCACCCTCCCTGGCCTCCTGGCTCCTGACTCTTGAGGTTCTGATCACCCCTTGATCCCACCTGGGATCTCATTTCTTCCCCCTGACTCTCTCCCATGGACCTTTTCCCATCTCCCCTCCTCTCCCATTTCCTCCCCCTTGAGGGTCAGCATGGCCTGGCCCCATCATGCTTACCCACAAGAATGGTCTTGCCATCTACCGTGGCTGTGTGCTTATACAGGGTCAGGGCGTACGTGGACAGCTGCTGTGGCTGACTGCATTCGGGTTAGGGAGCAGAAATCAATAAAAGGGGAGGTAAGGAAGAGCGGGCAGCAGGGGTGTTTGGTGTGATGAAACGAATCCTCCCCGTCCTTTTCTTTTTGTAGTTATTTAGATTTTAAATGAAATGAATGCTGCGGACAGAGGATCAGCTTGAAATATCACTGCATAAGCTCCATGGAAGGGCGGCGGGGGGAACTGGGATTGAGTCCTGGTCATCTAAGTCCAAGGTAAAACAGAATTTTCCAAAGGAGGTGTCATAAACAGCTTCATGTAGTTGAAAAATGTTAACTGTGGATGCTCCAGCTCCTTCATGTATGGTGCTTTTGCAGGCTAGAAAGGAAACTCTACCCATAGAGAGCAACATCATCATTCTGGAGAAAAAAGCTCCTACAAGCCAGACAACTGACAAGCTGTTTACAGAGTGTAGTTTGCCTGTGTATGAAACCCTAACAAAAGTCTGGGGGAATGATGCCCACTGAAGCTGCAAGGTGCCAGATGTCTTAACTAGCAAGGCTGAGATGATGCAGGTGTGCTGGGTGCACAGGATCACTTGGTATAAGGCGGGGCAAGATCTACTCAGATCCCAGGGTGACTGCCGTCAGCCTTGGGGTGCTGGGCCTATGGCAGGGAGCAATAGGGTCCAGGGGCTCTTCTTACCTACAGTTCTCAGTGGATCTACTGGGGAAGCCTTTTAAAAACCTCTCAGTTGCTGGGAGGAACTCACACCAAACCTGCACGACGTAACAATTCATGGGAGGAAGGAGGGATTGGCACCTCTCATATTTTACCAAGTTCATTTATATCACAGATTTTTTAAATATTAGGGGGCCTAAGCTTTGAGGTTAGAGAGGCTAAGTGACTTGCCCAAGATCAGAAGCTACTAAGGAGGAGGAGGTGGAGTTTGAATATAGGCATTTGATCCAGATCAGGCGCTGTTAGCTATTCTACTGCCTTTCCAACATAAAACAAATCCAAACATGAGTAAGCTCCAAAATGTACAGCACTGATTGTGTGATGTTACATGAGTCAATCGGCGAGAAACCAGTGTGAGTGAAACCTGTATATTCACTTATCCATCCCTGCCTGGACTGCTGGTGCAAAGGGGTGGGCAGTGGGGTAGAGACACACGAGTGTGGGAAGACCCCAGGAACGAGGAGCACCCCAGGAACAAGGGGCATTTCAAATCTTGAAGGATACAATCCGTCCATGAGAAATCGCTCCATGAGTCTGTAAGGAGAACATGCACAGTGGTCAGGTGGCGTCCCTATCTCCCCTTTCCCCCAGTTTATCACCTGCAAGCTGACAACCTGGAAGCCACTCCTCTTCCCCATTCATCCCATAGCCCATTTCCAGGTCAAGCCCAGAACCTGAGAATCACCGTTACCAACCCCTCATAACAAAACAGCTCACATCACTGCAAGTAACAGACAAGCCCATGCGAAGCTCTCAGATCTGTTATTTCCACTTCAGCACAATACTGCACATGAAATTATCCCCACTTTATGCACAGAAAAACTGAGGCCAGGAAGGCTGTGCCCTGTACCCAAAAACCATTTCCCCCGAATTCTGCAGATCCTTCAGGGCTTTGCCCAAATGTCACCCAAGCAGTGAGATCATCCTCAGCAACCCTGCACTGCACATAACACCAGGTGAAATATTAAGTATTTTACTTATTTGCTGTCTTTCTCTCTCGATTTAAATGGAATGTCCATGAGAGTGGGTTTTGAATTTGTAGTTCACTGCTGCAACCCCAGTGACTAGGACAGAGCCAAAGGTACAGCAGTGCTCACTCGGTATTTAAATGGACAAATGTGAACAGTTAATAAGCCAGATTTAGTACATATCCCTGAATCCAATGAGAGAAACACATCCTTTTCTGGCTTTCATAGCCAATGACCACCAATCAGATCATATAGTAAATCTGAAAAAAAAAATACCCTCCTCTCAAAAGATGCGTTGTGTTCTCTGACCATAACGCAATTAGTTATAAATAGAAAATCCAAACTAAATTTCAATGACTGTAATATAATAAAATTAAGAGATAATCAAACATATAAAACCACTTTTAAATATCTTATAGGTTAGAAAAGAAATCATAAAGGATACTTAAGAAATATTCAAGATTGAAAAATATAAAAGTTCCATATAGTAACAATTTCCACTTACGGGAAAATGTTGTAGATGTACTTTTCCTACTCCCCTCAGGACAATTAAAACCTCTACACGAGACAGAAATCAAATATAAGAATCTGGAAAATAGAAGGCAGATGGGCTAGGGATCAAGGCACCCAAGGAACAACACAGCATTAAGTTCCCTGGGTTTTCTCTGTGCCTCATACATTCCAGATCTGGGGCTGAAGAAGCAGATATGCCAATGGGCATAGAAAAAAGAACCCCACCAAAACACCCACAGACTGCTCTCTCCAACCAAAGGAACAGGCAGGGGTGAGCGTTTCGAGACAGAAAACATTTAGACTACAACCACCATCCGAACGCCATGGAAAAATCGTAGCCCCACCTATAAAGGCTGAGGCTATAACAAGGCACCCCAACAACACTCTCAAGTGGGGTTGGTGTCACGGAAGACCAACCAGACCCAATACTTTCATCTCTATCAGACGGTAATGAGGCCCCCACCCAGTGTCAACAGAGCCTGGACTGCATCCCCACTGACAGTAATGAGGGTGGTGGGTATGGGTGGGTGTTGCCCCTGCTGAAGTGGTGCCACAAGAAGCCAGCTAAACATGGCCAGGCACGGTGGCTCATGCCTGTGATCTTAGCACCTTAGAAGGCTGAGGCTGGAGAATAGCTTGAGGCCAGGAGTTTGAGACCAGCCTGAGCAAGCCCCACCTCTACAAATTAAAAAAAAAAAAAAAAAAGCTGGCTAAACAGAAGGTTTGAGTAGGAGTCAGAGACTCATAATATGATACTTCAAATGTCCAAGTTTCAATAGACAATCATGCATCATACCAAGAACCAGGAAGATCTCAGGCTGAGTGAAAAAAGAAAATCAACAACAGACTTCTAGAGATGACACAGATGTTACAATTATCTGACAAAGCTCTTAGAGCAGCTGTCCTAAAAATGCTGCACTGAGAAACTACAGATGTGCTTGAAACAAATGAAAACATAGACAGTCTCAACAAAGAAATACAGAGTTTCAGCAAAGAGACTATTTTTCAGCTAAGAAATAGAAGCTATAAAGAAGAACCCAATGGAATTTTTAAAACATCTGGAAATACAATAACGAAAATGAAAAATTTACCGGATGGGCTCATGGTAGGATGGAGAGTACAGAGGAAGGAATCCCTGAACTTTAGAACAGAACAAAAGAAATTACCTGCCATGAACAAGAGTAAGAAAAGAAACTGGCCAAAAGTAAACAGAGCCTTAGGGACCTGTGGGTTTATGAGATGACATCTGTCTCACTGGAATCCCAGGAGGAGAAGAATAAGAGGACCAGGCTGAAAAAGTAACAGAAAAAATAATGCCTAAAAACTTCTTTAATTTGGCAAAAGACATAAACCTATACAGTCAAGAAACTGAGCAAAAGTCAAACAAGAAGGCCCGGTGTGGTGGCTCAAGCCTATAATCCTAGCAACTTGGGAGGCCTAGGTGGGAGGATTGCTTGAGACTAGGAGTTCAAGACCAGCCCAGGCAACATAATGAGACCTCGTCTCTATAAAAACTAAAAAAAAAAAAAAAAAAAAAATTAGCCAGGCATGGTGCTGCGTGCCTATAATTCTAGCTACTCAGAAGGCTGAGGCACGAGGATTGCTAGAGCCCAGGAGTTTGAGGTTGCAGTGAGTTATGATCATGCCATTGCATGAGCAACAGAGTGAGACCCTGTGTCAAAAACAAACAAAAAAAAAGGGGAAAAAAAGTCAAACATGATAAATCCAAGGAAATCCACACCAAGACATAGTATAGCATAGTCAAATTCCTGAAATCTAAAGACAAAGAAAGCATTGGGAGAGAAGCAACATCGCGCCCACAGGGTAAAAATCGTCTGAATGACAGAGGATTTCTCGTCAGAAACCATGGAGGCCATAGGAAGTGGCATATATTCTCAAGTACTGAAAAAAAAGAACTGTCAACCCAGAGCCCTACATCCAGTGAAAACACAACCTACCAAAACTTATAGGATGAAGCAAAAGAAGTGCTAAGAGGAAAGTGCAATGTATATCTGTAAACACAAACATTAAAAATGAAGAAAGATATCAAATCAATAACATAATTGCCTACCCTAAGGTACTAGACAAAGAATAGCAAAGTAAACCCAAAGCTAGCAGAAGGAATAAAATACTAAAGACTAGAGACAAACAAAATGGAGAAGAGAAAAACAATAGAGAAAAATCAATGAAACCAAAAGTTGGTTCTTTGAAAAGATCGACAAAATTCACAGACCTTTAGAGATCAACCACAAAAAAAGACAGAAAGTACAAATTAACAAAATCATAAATAAACCTGGGGACATGAATTCTAATTTCCCAGAAATAAAAAGGATTTAACTGTATGCCAACAAACTGGATAACTTACAGACTCAAGAAACAGAAAATCTGAATAGACCTATAACAAGTAAAGACACTGAATAAGTATTCAAAAAACTCCCGAAAACAAAAGCCCAGAACCGGATAACTTCACTGGTTAATTCTACCAACCACCTAAAGAATTAATACCAATCCTTCTCAAACTCTTCCAAAAAAATGAAGAGAAGTTGCCATAAGAGGGATATTATTAAAATAAATAAATAATAAAGAAAAACCAAAGAGAAGGAAACACTTCCTAATTCTTTCTATGAAACCAACATTACCCTGATCCAAAGCCAGATAATGACACAAGGAAAGAAAACTACAGGACAACATCCCTTACAAAATATAAGTTAAACTCCTCAACAAAATGCTAGCAAATGAAATTCAGCAGCATATTCAAAGGATTATATACTATGAACAAGGGAGATTTGTCCTCAGAATACAAAGTTGGTTCAACTCAAGAAAGTCAATCAACCTAATACATCATATTAATAGAATGAAGAATAAAATCACATGATCATCTCATAAGATACAGAAAAAGCATCTGAAAAATTCCACATCATTTCATGATGAAAACACTCAATAAACTGGGAGAGAAGGGAACCTCCATAACAGAATAATGGCCATATATGAAAACCCCACAGCTAACATCATTCTCAATGGTCAAAGCTTAAATGCTTTCCCCGTAAGATCAGCAACAAGGCAAGGATGCCTGCTTTTACCACTGCTATCTGACCTTGTACTGTAAATTCTAGCCAAATCCCCCATGTGAGAAAAGGAAATAAAAGTCACCCAAATTGAAAAGGCAGAAGTAAAATTAAAGAATCCAAAAAAAAATCTGTTACAATGTTGCAGGATATAAAGTCAGCACACAAAAATCAGTTGCATTTCTATATACTAGCAATGAACAATATGAAAAGGAAATTAAATAATTCCTTTTATGATAGCATAAAAAAGGAATAAAACACTTAGTAATAAATTTACCTGAGGAAGTATAAGACTTGAGCACTGGCAACTACAAAATTTTGCTGAAAGAAATTAAACAAGACAAATAGATGGAACGACATCTGTATCCATGAATTTGAAGACTTAATATTGTTAGATAGATAACTACCCAAAAAGCAATCTACAGATTCAATGCAATCCCTATCAAAATCCCAATTGCTTTTTTTGGTTGAAATAGAAAAACATATCGTAAAAATTCATATGGAATGTTAAGGGACCCCAAGCAGCCCAAAAAATTTTTGAAAAAGAACAAAGTTGGAAGACTCATGCTTCCTGATTTCAAAACTTTCTACGAAGCTATAAGAATCAAAACAGTGTGGTCCTGGCCTAAGGACCAACGGAATACAGAGCCCAGAAATGAATCCTCTCATACAGGGCTAACTGATTTTTGACAAGGATGCCAAGATCATTCAATGGGGGAAAGGAGAGTCTCTTCAACAAATGGTGCTCAGAAAACGGGATATCCACATCTACAAGAATGAAGAGGGATCCTTACCTCACACCATATAAAAATGTTAACTCGACATAGATTGAAGGGCCAGGCGCAGTGGTTGACACGTGTAATCCTAGCACTCTGGGAGGTCAAGGTGGGAGGATCACTTGAGGTCAGGAGTTCAAGACCAGTCTGAGCAAGAATGAGACCCTGTCTCTACCAAAAACAGAAAAATTAGTTGGGTGCAGTTGAAAGCACCTGTAGTTCCAGCTACTGAGGAGGCTGAGGCAAGAGGATTGCTTGAGCCCAAGAGTTTGCAACTGTAGTGAGCTATGATGATGCCATGGCACTCTACCCAGGGCAATAGAGTGAGACTATGTCTCAAAAACAAAAACAAAAACAAAAAAGATCAAAGAACTAAACTTAACTAAAACTGTAAAACTCTTAGAAGAAAATACATGACTTCATGACTTTGAATTTAGAATAATTCCTTAAATGTGACACCAAAAGCACAGGAAATAAGAGAAAAAAAGGTAAGTTGGACTTCTTCAAAATTTCAAACTTGTGTACATCAAAGGACACTATCAAGAAAGTGACAAAGCCAACCCACAGATTGGGAGAAAAACTCCCAAGTGAGTTAGATTCACAGGTTAGAGATAATGAAACTGGCATAAAATTAAGTCCAAAGAAATTAAACGAGAGAAATAAATGGAAAGTCCATGAAACCTTGAATCAATGTTTTCTCACCCACTCACCTTCCCTCAGATACACTGTTCCCACCACGGTGTTTGTATCTAGGATGTTTTGCCTGAGATACTGCTAGGGGCTGGGGACTGGCTTGTCTTCTAAATATTGTGGCTGTGGAGGCCAACGTTATGGTCATCTTTCATGTCCTGTTAACTATTTAGATACTCTTTTTGGTATTGTTTTACATGAGGCTTATAAGAGACGAGCATTAAACTTGGGGGTTGGGTAGTATGGAGTTGGCAGGCCACCTGGTGCCTCACACCCAGCTATATCCTCCAAAAGCTCCATCAGTTATGTAGCTGACAATCTGTTCTCTACCTACCTGCCTTTCCTATTTTCTCTTTGTTGGTTTGAAATCGAGGTGGGGATAGAGGGGGTGTTATTTATTGGGCAGCCTCCCCAAACTATGACAGCTACCCTCATTTTTATTGTATATGCATGTTGCTGAGGATGGTCAAAGCAACTGTAAAACAGTAAACTAGAGCTGCAGTGTGTGAATGTGGGGTGGGGAAGGGAGTGAGAGAGAGAATATGAATTCATGCAGATGGCCTCAAAACCGGCAAAGCACCTAGAGAATTATTCATAGCTATCGAAGTCCAAGGATATGTTAGTAAAAATGAAAGTAGAAAACAGGGTGGGCCTGGAGCACTTGGGAGGTAAGACTAACCCAGACCTCTAGGTGGGGGCAAGTCCACCCTCATCCTGTGAAGGCAGAAATAGACAATGTGCCTTCACCAGACCTAGACAGGTGAGAAATGGAGATAAGCACTGTAGAGCCTCGCTTCAACTCTCTATGTGGAGAGTTCCACACCTGTGCTTCTAGGCACTGAATAAGCCAGTCTTCACAATGATTATAGTCAATCATCATTTCTATCAACTCTTCTCAATCTCAGTGAATCCCTCTAGAAAGCATCTTTATCACCTTTATTCAATATGTCATCCAGTTGTGTGGTCGCTTTCCTCTCTTCATTCCCATTCCTCTGCCCTTGCAATCCCTCGGCCCACAGACCACATACAGTATCCTCGCCTGCTCCATAGCTGTCAGGACTTATGGAAATGCTCCAATTCCTCAGTCCTATGACTTGTCCCCTCCCCAAGAACATACACAACTGCTGATGTGGTTCTCCTCATGCATGCCTGGGCTCCAGCCAAGACTACTCTCCCTCATCGTCCCATGGAAGCTATGCTCCTCTGTGCCTCTGGAGGACTTTTCTAATGACCCACACCCACTCTGGGCCTGGCCTTTCTTCCCTAATCTCCCAACGTACTTGGACTTGCCCACTGCACTGTCTCCCAGGCAGATGATCTTCACGTTTTCATCAGCATCGTATTTCTCTTGGTCCAGCTCACAGGGTTTTGTTCCGTCTCCTGCCATTGACTCCTAGCTGTAGAGAGGGGTCCAGCCCAGAGGAAAGGGGGTCTTGTCACTGTTTGGGAAGAGCAACAAGAGGCTGCTGTTAGAGAGATGGGAGGTTCCCTCAACCAAATCTATTTCTTCCTTTTCCTGTACAGGAGAGCCAATGAGCCAATGAGAGAGGTGCCCCAGGACACACACCCTTCTTCATTTACCACCAACTTGGTTGCTACGTGCTGAGCCTTGGGGTTATAACCTTGTTCCCATGAGATCCTCTTAGGGTGGTTTCCCCTACATAATCTTTGCACTGTGGGTATGCTCAAGCCACACCTCCTACTCCTACCTAGAGAGACAGTATTCTAAAGCCATGCTGAAACTTTACAAGTTCAACATATAAAAGTTTTCTCACTTGTGAAACAGGGAGAAAAATCAGTACCCATGTCACTTGGTTGATACGAGACACTGTCTGCCGAAAAGCCTGAGTGCTCATCACTGAATGGCACAGACCACACAGCCAAAGATTGCCTAACCCATGTTCCTGATCCTCTGCCCTCAATGCCTCTCACCTCCCCTTCATTTTCCATCCTACTGCAACCGGCACATGCCTCTCCCTCCCTCAACATGAGTATTCCCCAAACCCTCTTCTCCAGGGGTATTTCAACCTCTACTAGTTTCCAATACCTCCTAAATGCTGATAATACCAAAATGAACTTGCACCCAGACTGCTTCCCTCCATGCCTGTCTATCCCACCCCAAACGCTGCTCCTCACAGTCACCATCTGTACATCACCAGCCACCCAGTGCCACATCTAAGTGAAACATCATCTCTAGCTTTGTTCTACTCCCTCACACCCAAATATTACTTTGCAAACATTCCTAAGAATGTACCATAGTCCAGACTCCGAGTTAGCTGGGCACATAGAAATGATACGATGACGACAGCACAGCAGCAATGACTGGACCTTAGTGAGCATTCACCATAAGCAGTCAGTGCATCGAGACCAGAGGGTATGAGACACAACGATGGCAGAGTCAACCGTGGTCAGGGCTATGACAGAACTGTGCACACGGTAAGGGTTGGAAATATCAAGGCGCCTGAGTTTCTCTGACTGGGTCACCGCACACCTATTGCCTCTGCATAGGCAGGGACTGAGCGTAGTTTACCGAGGTACACTCAGCCTCTACCGCGATCCCTGGGAAGTGGCAGGTGCTTGGTAAGCACAGTGAGGGGTCTGCACCTTCCACCTCTACCCTGCAGACAGAGCGAGGTGCTTGAAGCCAAACCCAGCTGTATCGCTCCAAGCGCGAACACTTTCAATGGCTGTCGTCGTCCTGAGATCCAGTGGGCAAGATGTTTCACTAGAAAATATTTTGAGGCACCCACCACCGCGGCATGAACCCACAATCGCGTCCTTCCCCCGACCGGGCCCTCCCTTCCTCCCAGGCCCCAAGCACCGCCTGCGAGGGGCGGTTCCCACACGCTGAGCTCGCTACCCAGGCGAGCTGGGTTCTCACATGCGGTCCCAGGCGAGGGCTGGAGAGACCAGGGACGCCGAGGGTTAGCCCGCCCGCGGCCAGCGGCCCCTCGGGCCCCGCCGCCCGCCTCGAACCTCGCCGCGTCCCGGACCACGCCAGCCGGCGCAAGCTCACGCGGCGCCGCACTCCGCTTCCGGCTCGGCCAGCGTCCTTGTAGCTGCTACGCAACCGCGCAAGGACCCCACAAGGGCTGCCCGGGCGAAGGCCTGAAAGACCCAGCCGGCCGCAGGCTGCCTATCGCGGTGCCTGGCCGGAAGGCGTTCAGTGAGAGCACCTCTGACCCCGGCTGGTTTGGGGCGCGCTTGGGCCCCAGGACAGAGGCAGGGTTCACGAGGCCGCAGGCCTCGGGAAGTGGCGGGGGCCGGGCTGCAGGTGCTGAGGCTTCGGTCGGGGGCCAGGGGAGGGCCGCGGGCCGTGGCCGCTGGCCCGGACGAAGTGGACGGGCGGCACGTCAGGTGGGGGAGGCGAACGACCAGGAACCTTCTCCAGTTTGTGCTTCTTGGATGTGGTAAGTTTGAGCAAACGTCTCGACCTGTCGACGTTTGTTCAGCAAGAGCCGAGGCAGCGCGACTGAGCAGGAGTTGGGAGCGGAGGCGGGTCCGGTGTCCCGGCCCGTGGTGCTTTCCCTGACCCACCAGCGAGCGCCTGCTGGGGACGCTGCTGCGTAGGGCGCCTGCCTCCCTGGAGCTGACGTTCCAGTGGGACAGACAGATGCGAACCACGCGGCTGTAAAATTGCAAAGGAGTCCTCTGCAGAAAAATGCCCAAGGAGAGGGGAGAAGGCTGACAGGGGCAGGGAGCTGAGCTCCAGTGGGTAATTGGGCGAAACCAGGGCAAAGTCCTGTCAACAGAAAAGAACCCAAACTCTGTACAATAATTTAAAGAGGTTTATTCTGAGCCGAATACAAGCGATCATGGCCTGGAGAACCACGTCCTAGAAGCCTTGAGCAAGGGGCCTCACCGTGGTTGGATTACAGTTTGGTTTATACATTTCAGGGGGACAGGAATTACTCGTAAAGTCATAAATCAATACATGGAAGGCGTACATTGGTTTGGTCCGAAAAGGCAGGACATCTCCAAGCGGGGATTACAGGTTATGGGAGAGTTTTAAACCCTCCTATAAAGAATCTTTAAGATTCTTTGATTTGTAGTTGGTTAAAGAAATGAAGACTTGGAATGTTTTAAGGAAGTCCTCTAATCACAGACAAACCACTGGACATATACGGAGGCTCAAGTGATCTGTTAAGTAAATTGGTGGCCTGCAGGTGTGGTTTAACCTTTATCTTACATGGCTTTAGGCCTGTTAATGATTTCATGTCTTATTTTTACAAAGAATAACTCCAGAAGGGACAGGGCATAATTAGGCGTGTCTGGCAACTCAGATTTAAGGTTTGTGTGGTGGTGGTGGTTGGGGGGAGTTCCCTTGGCCAAGAGTGGGTCCATTGGGGTGCTTAAGACTTTATTTTAGTTCACAGTCACTACACATGGCCTTTCTGGCCAAAAGCCTTTTGTAACAGAAAGGCTCATGAGGCTGGAACGAAGGGGATAGTTATTCCAGGTGAGCCTAGAGAGCCACCAGGGCCTCAGTATTCAGCACCTTGCAGCCCACACTGGGGGTTTTGGTTTTTATCCTGAGAGCAGAGTACTCCTTGAAGGGTTAAGGAAAGGGAGCCTGTGACTAGATTTGCACTTGTAGATCCTGTGAGGAAGCTGCTGCACAAATACAGGAGCAGTGCTGGCTGGGGATGGCGGCCGTGAAGGGAGAAAACTGACGATTTGAGAGCTGTTTGGGAGGTCAGGTGATAGCTGGCATACGGAGGTCAGAGAGCAGGGATGTCAGGGACAGCCCTCTAGATGTCTGGCAAATGTCCTACTTGCTCTTGGGTTACTCACCAGCTGGGATATTAGGAAGACTGGGTTGGTCGATTTTTCTTGATTAGGCAGGACTTGGGTTTGTAGTGCAGTGTGGTGCCTCCAACTGAAAGCTTGACTTCCTTGTGTGGGACAGACCCCACATCGCCATTCCTGTGACTGCCAGGCCACTTTGAGGCTGAGACAGACTGAGTTTTGTTTGGCCTCTGTCCTGCATATGTTTACAGATGCCTTCTTTGTGTTGGCAGATTTAGGGGGCCCACCAGATAGGATCCTGTGAAGAGACTTCAAAGGTCTTTTAGTTCAATTGACAAAGTGCTTTCTTGTTCATTATATTATTTCCACAAGCAAAGGTGAATAAAATAAAACTACAGCTTAATCAATAAGGTTGATGAGGCACCTGTACCAGGTGGTGTTTTAGCTCCTTGAGACAGCACAGAGTTGAGACAATCCCTTGCCTTAAGAGTTTTGTATCTACAAGTCCTGCTGTTGAGGAGAGCTGAATGTGTTAAAGCTGTGGTTCCCACCCCCTGGTACGGGTCCGTGGCCTGTTAGGAGCTGGATTGCACAGCAGTAGGTGAGTGGCTTCATCTGTATTTACAGCCCCTCCCCATTGCTCTCATCACCCCCTGAACTCCACCTTCTGGCAGATCAGCAGTAGCATTAGATTCTGCATTATTGTTAGTTGTGTAATTATTTCAGTATATATTACAATGTAATAATAATAGAAATAATAGAAATAAAGTGCACAATAAATGTAACGCACTTGAATCATCCCAAAACCATCCCTCCTACTCCCAGTCCATGGAAAAATTGTCTTCTATGAAACCAGTCCCTGGCGCCAAAAAGGTTGGAACTGCTGTGTTAAAGGATCTGGTTTTGGGCAGGCAAGATCCTGAGCTATCTGTAAGATGAGGCAAGAGGAAGTTGGTGTCCAGCAAGTATCCAGTAACCCATTGACATCCCAGTTCTCATCCACCAATCTTCCAGTTCTAGAACTGATCGAGAGGCACTCAGAATAGAGGAGAAGAAGTCAATGTGGTCTTGTGGCTGGCCTGTTTGGGAGTATAAATTATAACTCATCTGTAAAACAAAAAGTTGGAAAGGGAAGGAGTATTGGTGGAAACAGATAATGTTTCAACTTGAGTTTCTCTTAATTGTCTTCCAGTCACCTAAACCAGAGTATGTACTCCACGGGGCAATTTGAGGGTCTTTCTACCACCCTTTTCCCATGGGCCTAAGTAGGCAATTAAATGGAATAATGTATACAGCCTCAATACATGAAAGTTGAGTGCTTCATAAGCGTTTGCAGGGAGGGGCCTTCTGGCTTGGAAGGCTGCACCACTCCCAAAGGGAGGGTGGGTGGGAGTGCGGTGCTGGTGGGTCCTTATCTAGCTCTGTGACAGGAGGATTGAGATGGCCTTGGTCTTGTGAAGTCCTGATTCACCCTATGGAGGGGCTCACCCCTGGTTCTGGAGGTAAGAATGGACCCTAAGCTTCTGCATGCCCTGGCATCTCAAGCATTCAGGTGCTGTAGGTCTCTTTGGGGACTGACTGCAGAGTCCTGTGCCAGATGCTGTGGTGATGAAGCTGGGTGCCAGGGTACCTGACCCTACTGGAGAATCCAGGCAGATACAAGCGATGAGAAGATGAGAAAGGACCCAACACACTGATAACACAACTGACCCTCAAGGCCAGGGATGGTAAGTGCTGTCTGAGCAGTGCTACTGAGTCTGGCTGCTGTGGTGCAGAGGATGACCTGTGACTGGTGGACTCCACCAGGCCTCAGGAGGAAGGTGGACATCAGCTAGTGTGCAGGAGGAGGGAAGGTACTTCAAAGAAGGGAGATACTGAGCAGGAGTAGAGGGGGTCTGAGGGCCACGGTGGACAGGGCCAGTAGGACCAGAGGGTTGGGAGTGGTGGGGACAGGGAGAATATGGCTTTGAGTACCAGGCTAATGTGATTGCACTTTGTTTTATGAACAATAGGAACTCCCCAAAGCTGACCAGAATGTCACATGTGAATGATGGTACTTTGGACATTTTTATCTATCTAGTCTGATGGTTTGGAAAGAGTGGAAGACACTCGAGGCAGGACCACTGTCAAGACTTGGCCTGGTGTGGGGGTGAGGGTGCTGTGGCCCGAGCAAGGAGGGCTATAGGGTTCAGGGAGCAGAGAGCGCCTGTCCTGCCCCTCCTCCTGAGGCTCTACCTCTGCCATGTGACTAGAAGTCCTTACCTCACCTTGCTTTCTTTGTCAGGACCCGGCCCATGTCCTGGGCTCTGAGAGGTCCTCGTGGTTCTTTTGGCTCACTCAGGTCCCCTGTCACTCAAATGATCCCTTCGAGTGACTTTTATCCTGGGAGTGGTTTTCACCAGCAGATTCTGAGCGGAACATTCTTTATTCTGCAAATGAGAGAACTCCTGTGGAGAAAGGAATAATGTTGGAGGTTTCACCTAAACATGAAGATGGTGGCAGCAGCCCTCTGCATGAGAGGTACTTCTATTCCAGCAGTCTTACTGGGAACACGCAATGGCAGGCTCACACTGGCTGTGTACCATTTCAGCCAGTCTTCTAAAATCTTGGCTTATACACAAACTTCTCATGTCCATCAGTTCTTATTTTCATGTGTTCTAGGCATATTCTACTGAATAATCCCAAGTAGGGACTGAATTTCAAGTCCTGACAATAATATCAGTAGTTAGTATTTAGCGAGTGTTTACTCTTTGTCAGATGTTGTCCTGATGCTGTTTAGCTGGATTAATCCTCCCAACAACCATATGAGGTAGATACTGTTATATCAGCCCACAGGTTGGGAAACTGAGTTAGGGAGGTTAGTGACTTACCTGAAACTGCACAGGTCATAAGTGGCAAAGCCTGCATTCCAACTCAGGCATGTAGGACTCCAATGTCCTTGTTCTTTTCCCTGTAATACTTTTTATTATCCTAGGTGAGGAGGTAAAAGTACTAAACATTCTCTTTGGAGACAAGTCTCAATGCAAGTACCCTTTTTTTAAATTGATAAACCTTATTTTTAGAGCAGCTCTAGATTCACAGCAAAATGGAGCAGAAAGTCCAGAGGGTTCCCATATACCCCCTGTTCTCCCCACCTATAAACATATACCCTCCCTCACTATCAACATCCTGCACCACAGTGAACCTACATTGACATACCATTATTATTTTGTTTAAGTTTACTCCATGTCTTTATTCCTTTTTTTTTCTTTTTGAGGCAGGGGCTTACTCTGTCACCCGGGCTAGAGTGCAGTGGTGTCATCATAGCTCACTGTAACGTCAGACTCCTGGGCTCAAGCGGTCCTCCTGCATCAGCCTCCCAAGTAGCTGGGACTACAGGCACATACCACCATGTCCAGCAAATTTTTCTGTTTTTTGTAGAGACAGGGTCTCACTGTTGCTCAGGCTGGTTTTAAACGCCTGATCTCAAGCAATCCTCCCACTTTGGCCTCCCAAAGTGCTGGGATTACCAGCATGAGGCACCATGCCCGTGCACCTGCATGTCTTTTCATTCCCTGATAGCTCATTTATTTTTAAGTGCTGAATAATATTCCATCATTTGGGTGTACCAGTTTATTGATTCGTTCACTGATGGAAGGACATCTTGGTTGCTTACAAGTTTTGGCAATTATAAAGCTGCTGTAAACATTCATGTGCAGGTTTTTGTGTGGAAATAAAATTTTAGCTTCTCTGAATAAATACCAAGGAGCATGACTAGTGCATTGTATGGTAAGACTGTTTAGTTTTGTAAGAAACTTGCAAACTATTACTAAGTGGCTGCACCATTTTGCATTCCCACCAGCAGCGAATGGGAGTTCATGTTGCCCTAAATCCTTGCTAGCATTTGATGGACTCAGTGTTTTGGCTTTTGGCCATTCTAGTAGGTGTAAAGTGGTATCTTGTTTTAATTTTCATTTCCCTGGTGATGTTTATTGTACATCTTTTCATATGCTTTCTTGCCACCTGTACACCTTTGATGGGAATGCTGCTGAGACATTTTGTGCTTTTTAAAATTGGGGTGTTCATTTTCTTATTGGTGAGTTTTAGGAGTTCTGTGTATATTTTGGATAACAGTCCTTGATCAGATGTGCCTTTTGCAAATGTTTTCTCCTATTAAGAACTTGTCTTTCATTCCCTTGACATTTCTTTCTCAGACCAGAGATTTTCTGTTTTAGTGAAATCAAGCTGATTAATTCTTTCTTTCATGGATCATGCATTTGGTATTGTATCTGAAAAGTTACCACCATACCAGAGGTCTATCTGGGGTTGGAGTTGGAGTTGGAGTTGGGGCTGGGGTTGGCTATGGGATTAGGGCCAGGGCTAGGCTTAGGGCTATGGACAGGGTTTGAGTTACTGTTGGTGTCAGGTTGAGGGGTGAGGTGGGTTTTGGGGTCGAGTCAGGGTAAGGTTTAATGTAAGAGTTAGCATAAGGGTTAGGGATTAGACACAGGGATGGGGTTAGGGTGGGGAGAGTTAGGGTGAGTGTTAGGGTGTGAGTTATAGGGTGACAATAAGAGCTGGGATTGGAGTTAGAGTTAGGGTAAGGCTGTTAGGATTAGAGGGTTACGCTCAGGGTTACGGGTGGGGTTGGGGTTAGAGTTAGGGTTGGGGTTAAGGTTTGGTGTTAGGGGTTAGGGTTGGGGTTGGGTTTAGGGTTAGGGTTGGATAGGGTTAGGGTTAGGGTTGGGTTTAGGGGTTAAGGTTTAGGGTTTAAGGTTAGGGTTAGGTCCACGCTGGGCTCCCAGGAACACTCAGAAGCGGCGAGGGGGGACAGCCCCAGCGACAAGGGGCCTCTCCTGTCAGTAGAGCTTCTCCTCTTCCTCCTGTTTTGCACTCGATGGATTAATAAAACCCTTTCTGGAGGGATGTGGCTCTTTCTCCCCCTCGTGTGCTGCCTTCCTGGGTGTCACACCACACATCAGATCCTGAACAGGAAGTTGCTGAGTGTGACTGAGAATGCCCCAGCAAGTGCAAATCCTGTGTCAGGGACTCCAGCGTCCAGGGTGGGTGCTTGGGCCCTTTTGTAGGAGGTCTAAATCTTGCGGGAGCGGGGGCACCCTTTGTCCAGACGTGTGGTCTAGAGGAGCAGGGCATGCCCAAAATCCTGGCAAGGCCTCTGGGTGGAGTCAGTGGTGAGCAGGGCAAGGCCTCAGAGCCCAGCTGTGGCCCTGCACAGCCCTGTCGGCACCAACAGACACACGTCCTTGCTGTTGTTTGTACTTGAACAGCAAATGTTCCCTAGAAACATGCTCAGATGCTCTCTGTCCTTCCCCCCAGACACTGTCAACCCCAACAGGGACCAACTCTAGAAAGTGTTCCTGCTGTTGGTCTTGGTTTTTAATCACAAGACCGTTCATTGTTTTGTCATGTCTATATACTTATTTAGAAAAAATTGAAAACCAGAAAAATGGGAAGGAAACATTAACATAACTCTAAAAAAATCCAACCTGTAGAAAGATGTCAACTTCTCATTGTGTGTTTTTGTGACCTGTGTGAGGAGATGCTCCTGCATAGACTTTGTCCAGTCCAGGTGTCCCTGCAGATGACCTGGGCCCCTGCTGATCTTGACCAAGTGCCTGACCTCTGAGCCCTCATGCATCAGCCTCCTGGGCATCGTGGTGTGATGGAGGCCTTGGGAACCGCCACAGGTGGGTTTTGTGAAAATGATTCAAAACAGCAACTGGGTAGAAAGTTGATGTCAGTGGAGAAAATGAGACGACATCCAGCAGGACACTATGGTTGGAAACATGGCAACCATTGGCTTCTTCCTTCCCTGAAAGGAAGCGTTCCTGGGGAAGCTCAGAGCGGCAGACCGTGTGCTTGTGTGAGGCGTTTTGAATTGTTCTGTATCTGATTCTCAGGGATGGGTGCCTACCGAGTAGAGCATAATCTCTGTTGTGTGTGAAATAATTCTCTTTCCACATAAACCTGAAGGGAGGGCCAGGCTAGCAGGGAAGAGGGAGACTGGGGGGTGGGATGTGGGGCAGCAGGGCAGGAGGGAGGGAGCCCTGGCTGAAACTCAGAGCAGGCGACTGATGGAGGTTGGGCCCCACACTATTCCTGCAGCATGCAGCAAAATGAAATCTAACCTCCTGGCCACTCTCAAAAGGGGGAAACCATACTCAGGACGTTGTTCAGTGTAAAATTTTCAGTAACCAACTGCATGGTTTTGCTTCACGAGGCCCTCAAAACTAGCCTGAGTTAAATACAACTCACATGGCAGTCAATGTGTTAAACAAGATTCTAAGATGACCCATGTGTACATTACAGTTGGAGAAGCCCTGCTCAAGGTCAACCTCCCATTTGACTCTTGAGAAAACCAGCAAAGTCAGAGTTGTCTAGAGTCACACAACTGTTGGTATTTCAGTGGTTCCCAACCTTGGATGTATCTTGGGACCACTTGGGGACCTTTAAAAAAACACTAATGCCTGGGTCCCATCCCCAGTCATTCTGACTTAATTGGTTAGGATTACACCCTGGGCGTGATCATTTTTTAGATTTCCCTAGATGGACTGGCTAAGGCTGAGAATCATTGATTAGGTTAAGGATGAAATCCAAGTTTCTTGATGCTCTAATCAGATATTCTCTTTACTACACCATAGTTATACATTCAGAAACAATGAAAAAAATCCTACTGAGTTTTAC